>JAJIBD010034271.1:0-15315 GCA_021461705.1 Cryptotis parvus | reverse complement strand
TGGGCACAGGGAGAGCCAGTAACAGCTCTGCCCCATGTGTCTGTGAGTCTCTACACAAACTACAAAAAAGAAAAAGGAAGCTCTTTTAAGGCAGTGGTGGGTTGGAAGCTTTTCTTCCTGGAAAGGATGACCTTGCCTGTTTGCATTTAAAGAAATGCTAACAAGGTCTGTCCAGTGAAAGCTGAGTTGTTGCCTCTCTCTCTTCCCTCCCACCCCATCAGCCTCAAAATCAGGGCTTCCTGGGGAGTTGGAAGTGTCCTGGTCCTCTTATCCTGTCCCAGCTCAGGAAACGTCCTGTGGCCTATGAAGCCATTTAAGTTGTCCTCAAGGCTCCTGCCAGCGCCTGGGGAAGCATTTGGGATGTGCGATATGGAACTGCAACGCAGGTGCCTTACGCCACCACCATCTCCCCGCCCCTCAGCCTGTGGAGTCTTGACAAAGCACCTGGGTCTGTAGAAACACAGAACAGGTGTGATTTCACACAAGTGGTGGCCCTGCGTTAGAGCATCGGAGAGTACTCCTTAGAAGTGTATCGATTACAGGCACGGTTTCCGCCATCCATATCCCACACACGTGCCCTGGTCATTCTCCCCGCCTCCCTGCTGGAGGGAGCTATTTATAGAGAGTGTGAATCCCTTGTCGGCAGCATTCTCCAAGGTCCTTCTGGTGATTGATTCTTGGTTCACAGTTAGAAACGGGCTCTATAAAAACAGCCCGGGAGGAGATGGTGATAATGTGAAAGTGTCCAGTAGTGGCTCCAGGTGTGAACCAGAACCAGAGCTCCCCCCACCGAAACACAGCTCAGTATACTGAGAAGAGGGTGGCGGCAAGGTTAAGCGCTCTTCCTCACATAAGTACGAGAGCCTTCTCTCTCTCTCTCTCCTCTCTCTCTCTCTCTCTCTCTCTCTCTCTCTCTCTCTCACCCCCTACCCTGTCCTCTCTCTCTCTCCTCCTCCTTCCTCCTCTCCCTCCTCCTTCCCTCCTCTCCCTCTCTATCTGTTTTGTTTGACTCTCACAATTCTGATGGTCAGGTGTTCCTTCTGGCTCTGGCGCACTCAGGAATTACTTCCTGGCAGTGCTCAGGGACCATATGGGATGTGTCGGAGATCGGTCCCAGGTTGGCTACAAGGGTAAGGCAAAGTCCCCCATGCTGTACTGTCTCTCTGGCCCCTTGTAAGCAGACTTCATCTTTCATGACCCACCTGGTGTCTTCTACATGTACTTCTGAATGAAGTTGGTCATTCTGCTTACGGAAATGTGATGAAATGCCCGCTGCCTTGATGCCAGTCTCTTATTTCTGAATTCTTTGCCAGCAGCTCCATCATTTAGGACGCAGCCACCAAAGGTTATTTTCTCTCTAGTTTATTGAGAACTAACAGAAAACTCAAAGCTATACTGGTTATTGCCCCAGCGCCTAATGCCTGGGCGCGCCATGCCCTGGGGTATAGACTTGTGCTTCTCCAAGCCTCTTTTCTCGTTTCTGTTCGTTCCATTCGCCTGCTCTGTCTGGCCCTGGCTTCTCCTTAACGCTGCTTGGTCTCTGGGAGCTCCGTACTCAGTTTTGGCAGTTCTCTCATCTTCTGTCTCATGGCTCCACTTTAACGGCTCTCCCCAGCCAACCCACTCACGGTGTAGGTGTGGGGCGGCTCCCGCAGGCTGGTGGACTCGTGACTGTCAAGACTTAAATTATCCTTCTGGGATCAGCCTGCACCCCAGCAGGTATTTCCCTTTGCGTGTTGCTGTCTCAGTGAAAGCCTCAAAACTGCCTCGCGGTCCGCCTTCCTCTGCCCGCTCTCTGCAGGGCGCTGGCTGTGTTCCGAATTCAGCCAGGCTCCATAGACACAGACCCTGCCCTCTGGGTGTTGAGCAGGATCGTAGGGCTGGGGAACAGCTACATTCACCTTCTTCTGGGACATCTGAGTACCCCCCCCAGGGCTGTGGCATGACTGCTCTTGCTCGCGTGAGCATTGTTATTTGTACGCTGTATAATCGTTGACGAGTAGTTTATAACGGAATAGGTAATACAGCCACTCGCTCAGACAGTTTCATCTAAGGGTTCGGATCAACCCTACAGGAAGAGTTGGCAGGGGCACACCTCTGGTCACTTGGGTGTTTCTTTGAATCTAGGGAAGGAGAAACTGGTGTTCTTGAGAGCATGTGCAGGATGTAAGGCTGCAAGTGAGCTTCACAGGGCAGGGTCGATAGGGTTTGATTTTGGGACTTCGCCATACTCGCGATTCCGCTTTATCCCCACGAAAAGCGGGCGCGCCGCGCTGCTGGTTATTGACTCTCAGGCGCCTCGCCACATCCGGAATCACCGTGAATCACATCCTGTCCTCTAACAAAGCCGATTTCTTTCCCATTTTGGCGCATAATCGCGATGCCTCAGGATGCCGATAAGTCAGTACTGTGACTGACCTTGCGTCTTTCATTGCGCAGATTTTAAAAAAGAAAGGTAGAGGCTAGCACCTAAGTTTCGCGCCCCACTGCCCCTCTCTTATGATTGCTGCCCACTGAAAGCTTTGGCTTTGGTGTACTCATATAGATTGCATGAAGCATTTGAGCAGCAGGCTTTCCAGTGCTCTTGCTGTCGCTGTTCGCCGGGCCGACTCCGCTTTCCGAAAGTGAATTCTCTTAGGTGGGAGGACACAGGGGTGTCTGTTACCAGCCCTGGCCCCACGGGTGTTGGTAGACTCACTTTGTCATGCAGCCTCTTTAAGTAATCCTACATATAGCCACGTGTCTTCAGGGACCCTCGGTGGCTTCATCCGCACTCTGAAGGTATACTTTCTGGGGCCTGCGTTCGGTCCTCTTGGCCTGTGCCTGTTCTTCTTGCTCATTGTGCCATCCTGATCAGGATTGTGTCGCAGTAGCGCCGAAAACCTGTAAGAATACATCGCCCTTTAACTGTTGGGTTTCGGCACCGTTTTTTGGGGCCTTTGAGGGCTTCCCCATGTGGGACTGTAGTATTTAGCTCATCTTATTCAGCAGAGGGGGTGCCGGGGGTCTTTGTTTCAGACGTTTATTATCAGCGCTGGAGTCTGTCCCCATCTACTCTGGGGCTGGTGCTGCCATTATGAAGTTCCGAGGAGGGTTTTGGGCCACACCTGTGAACGCTGCTTTGGCCATGGTTTCGTGGAAGGTAACATGCTGTGCCTCCAAACGAGTACTGACACCACTATTGAGATTTACATCCATAGCAAGTATTTTTCTTCTGTAGGTCTTTAGTATCTTGAAACAGTGCTTTGCGTATTATTTTAAAAGATCGTGTCAAAACCATGTAGTAGATTTTAATCAACTTTATGGTTTTGGGGCCTTGTCTCCCCGTGTGCCCACTCTGACTTTGTGCTGGCAAGGCAAGCACCTCCTGCCCACTTGACTGTTCTAGCCCCTGTTATGGGATGCTTTTCTTCTTGAGTGGTACTGGGGGACAGACCAGGATGCCTGCCTGAACCTACGTCAACTCGTGATGTGCCTCCTGCACAGCCCCGAGCAGGCGGCCAAGGCAGGATGCTCCTCCTCTGAATCAATACGCGGTGTCACCTTTTAAATAGCTTCATTAAACGATCCCCAATCCATCACACCGCATAAAAAGGGGCAGCAAGGAGCATACAGAAGAAAGACACCAGCTAGGGGTTCTTGTCTTAACACCTCCTGGGCACTCGGAGAACCTCGCCCCAGAGCTGGCGCAAATAAATAGCTGGTTCTTTACTTTTGAGGACTGGGGTGCTGGGCCCTGGTGGCAGCCACTGGCTTCTTCCCTGTGGTAAGGGTGCTGAGGCGATTGGACAGACCATGTGGGCCCAATGGAGCCTGCTGGGCAACAAGAGGGTGAGAAGGCAGATGGGCCAGCGGGCTTGTGGAGCTTGTATTGGAAGTCACATAGTTGAACATGCGGATTGTGGGAAAATCCTGCCTTCTGAATGCCTCAAGACAGTCAGATGCGTAATCCAGGTGTTTGGCTAGGCAGACTGGCCTCTGGGAGGCGTAAGGGGGCGTAGAGGAAAGTGGTCCTGCTTTACCTTCCTTCATTTCTCTCGGGAAGATGGGGTATGGCTGGGGGCTTTGAGAAAGCCACCTGCCAGAGGCTGAAACTGTCCTGCATGGTTCTGCTGGGGTGGACTTGGTGCAGATGTGCCTCTTCCACGCAAGGCGAGCTGGTTGTGGAAGGACGCTGGGCTGGGTCCGTGCCCTGGCACGATATGGGGGAAAGAGCCCGCAGTGATCCGCTGCTGATGTCCTTTGAAGGGTCTTTCTCTAAAGTTAATCAAAGTGATTTTGAAATAAACCCCTCCCCCACTCTTGTTGCTCTCTCCTAGATCCTTCTGGAAGTCTGCACACCATTTCTGAGAGTCCTTATGATCTACATGTCTCTTAGCGCTCTACCATAGAAGCTAAAGCACCTCCTAACATCAACCCCATTCTTTTGTATTTCATACACTTTATACTAACGCTTTATACTCATTTTTAACGTATATTCCCTTTGGCATTTTTTGACTGAGTCCAGAAAAGGCAAATCAGATCAGATCAGCAAGCCCGTGGGCTCCATATCTCGAAGCCCGCGCATAGGTCTTGTCCACAGCTTGGATGGCTTTGGGGCCTCCCTGGCTATCTACCCAGGATGCGACACTCTCGACAAAAAGTGTTTCGTTTGCAGCTAACAAGTTTAAAGACAAAAGACTCTTGGGAACCCGAAATCTTGAAGTGAGGAAGATGAAGTACAGCCCAATGGGAAAAATTTCAAAAGGCACCGCCTCTATTGCCTGTGCTTGTGTCAGAGCAGGAGGGCCCTGGCCTGTGCTTGTGCTGTTGCTGCTACTGGCATTTGCTAGTTGTAGGGGAAAAGTAAAGTAGGAAGGAGACAGGCTCTGCCGCCTCCATATATCGCTAGCTCTGAGCAGCACTGAATTTCCATGGCAGCTATCATTCGCTTTGGGCCCAGTACGATAGCGCAGTGAGGAGGGCATTTGCCTTGTATGTGGCTGTCCTGGCTACATTCCTGGCTATATCCCATGTGGTTCCCGAGCACTGCCAGGAGTAACCCTGAGCATCTCTGGGTGTGACCCCAAAAAGAAAAAGGAAAGAAAAGAGATATTTCTCGCTGGTGTGAGTGCACGCTCTTGCTGTAATGCCTGCCGGGACTAGGAATAAAATGTCTTGAGTAATCAGGGTTTTGAAATCACTCCTGCGGGTAGCTCCAGAAACACCTTCGTGTGTGGTTGCTACGGCTTCAGTGTAAGGACCGCAGCCACTCAGCCGAATCAAGGTGCTGCCTGTGCATTCCTTGACCTTTGCTTGTGGTGATTAAGTGGCTCTTGGATTTTTCTTTTTCCTTTCGCCAAACAGTGGAAGATACGCTTGCAGGTGCTTGGAGTCCAGAGGAGTTTGTGGGAGTCGCCCTGGGATTCCTTGAATGGACAGCTTCCAGCCCCTGCAGCTGCCTTCCCTCTTGGCCCCCTACTGTGTGAAGGAAGCAATTGTTTTTTCATCTCTCGTCAGGCACGGAGAGCCACTGGGTCGGGCCCTAGCCCTCGGGTGAGGAGAGCGTATTGCAGGAGCAGGGACCTGCAATCTGGGCTGGAGCTCTCTGCCTCCGGGCTTGCCTCTTCTACGTAGTGTTTTGAGAACGTGGCTTTAGAACAAAATCAGTTTGCCTGGTTTCCTGTTTCCAAATATGGAGATAACGCCACAGACACATGTTGGCTTTCCCTTTAGGCCGGCTGCTGTCAGAGCTTTGGGTGACAGCATCTTTATGACTCACAGAGCCTGGGGTTAGGGTAACTGCCTTCCCGTGACAGGGACAGGCCTCGTCGCTCTTGTCATTCCTGCAGCTCAAAGCCAGGGTCAGGACCACCGTGGGCTTCCGCGTGTGTGTGTGTGTGTGTGTGTGTGGGTGCGTGCGCATGTATATGTGAGTCGTGCGCGCAGTGCGCGGCATGCGTGTGTAAAAGGTGAAAAAGTGGCGCGCGCCGCGTGGTATATGTGTGGCGCAGTATGGTTACAAAGATGTAAAAGCGCTGGTGGTAAGGCAGAAGGCAGGAAGCAGGCGCAGACCTGTCACAATACAGCAAACGCTTTAAAGCAAAAAATAAATATCAATTAAAATATTCTTGGTAAAATTGTTAAGAAAGAGATAAATTCAGTATTAAAATGCAAAAAGCTTTAAAGCAATGCCAGTGTCAAACTAACTTTATTTTTTGTTTGGCCACTCTTTGCTTTGTTACCACATGGCAGTGATGCTCAGGGGTAACCTTAGGCCTGCCTCTCAGAAATAACTCCTGCAGTGCCTCAGGTGACTATATGGGGTGCCGGGATCAACCCATGACACAGTGCCCTGCCTGCTGTACTATCTCTCCTCAGGCCCCTAGTGTCAGTCACTTTATTATAAAAATTTACGATCTCTGGGAATTCATTTAGTGGGCCAGCGGCTCCTATGACTGTGGAACTTAGGAGCCTCCATTAACTCAGAGCTGGCTGACAACACTGGTTGTGACCTGCTCGCGATTTCTAGTGTAGGTAGTCACAGATTGAGGCTCAGTGCTCCGGTGTTTGTTTCTGCTCACAACAAGTCACAAAAAAGAGAAAAACAGCAGATTGGTTGTTCCTGCTTTTTTTTTTTTGGGGGAGGTGACCCGGGAGCCACATCCAGTGGTCCCCAGGGTTACTTAGCATTGCGCTCCCGGTCACTTCTGGCAGTTCCCAGGATTATATAGCGGACCAGGATCCCTGGCACCTTCCCTCTGTTGTATTGCGCTGGCTCAGTGTTTGAAATCTAAGCTTACGTCTGAACAGGAAATGGCACATTTCCCCGTGTCCTATAGATTTGTACAGGGCCAACACTTAGCCTTCATTTCTGCTAGTAGAGATCAGATTCTTAAGTATATACAAACATCTCAAAGAAAAATAGAGCAGGTAGGACATTTCTTAGTTCAGATCAGTATCATTTGGACAAAATGAGGTCTGAGTACTGATGTAGTTATCCCATGAGCGTGGACCTGTAACATCATGAATAGGAGGTTGGGTCCCAGTCTGCATCCTGTTTGTGTGGGTAGTGGTGTGGGGGGGCTAAGTAGGAGAGTGTATGTCAGGGGTAAGGTAGAAGAAGGTACTGATCATGGAGCCCTTCCCTTATATTCATTGACTATTTAGCAATGATATTTTGAACCACTGATGCCAGCAGATTGGCATTTGTGATTCACCAGAGTCTATGTTTTGATTTACGCGTGAGTGAAATAGACATGTGGGGTTATGTACATGAAGTGGATGATTTTGACTAGGGTTACCTGAGAGAGAGGCGGGGCGGCATAAGCTGTTTCTCCGGTCTGTCTCAACACGCCACCCAGGAGCGCACTGCTGAGAAACTTGGAGATTCTGGTTTTCTCCCCGGCCCGCGCTGTTGAGGGTGAAGGGTAGGGGACATTTCCCAGCTGAGTGCCTCTGCTTTGACGAGTTTCCCTTCGCTTATTTTTTATTTATGGATGTGTTTATTTTTGCTTTTGGGTCACACCCACTGGCGAGGTTCAGGTACTCCTGGCTTTGCACTCAGAATTACTCCCATGGTAGCTGTGAGGAACCAGATGATAAGGTATCTAACCTGGGTCGGCTGCGCAAGGAGTGCGCGCCTCCCTGAACTATCACTTTGGTCCTGTCTCTTCATTGATTAATCTTCCTGTTTCATTGGGAAGAAAGGTAATCACGCAGCAATATTTAACAATTTCTCCCTATACATATTGGGGGCATGGTTGATGACTGAATTTTGAGGTCGTCCCTGGCATTGACCTGATAGCATTGAAACCGAGCTGCCCAAACCTGTACTTCAATCTGATGAGCTTGGGAGCTCGGTTCCTATTCTGAGCCCGAACTTGCAAGGGCAGGTCAGTGACCTGGAGGGAGAGGGAGGTGGTAGCTTCCGGAGAGCCTGGAGGCCAGGGCTGCACGTATTCAGGTTTTCTCCTGCTAGCAGTGGATAGCACCCGACCGGCCCCGGCTTCCAGCAGCCGCCGCACTGCACACCTGTGCACACCTGTGCACATGAAGAACAGTGAGGCCAGGTGTATTGCTTGGTGCATGCACCGCAGTAGGACAGACTTGCAGAGAGTGAAGGGCAGTCTAGAGATGCCAGAGGTGATTATGTGGATGATGAATCATCTCCCTAAGTCAGTGTAGGGTGCATGAGGGAGTCACTGAGAATGGGACCCTGATCCCTGTCCCAGGCACTGCCTATGATCCCCACGGCTACCAGGGGCCGCTCTGAGCACAGAGCCAGGAGTCCAGGCACCTGCCTAAGCCCCCGGCCCGGGCTGGTGTCCAGCTCCTTTCCCCGTCTGAGTGCAGTCAGAGCGGGCCCCTGTTGGACCTGACCCTGGGCACTACCCGGGTTCCCCGCCCTGGTCGGCAGGGTCTTGAAGTTGCAGTTTCTGCTCTGGGCCCCACAGTTTTCCATCCATGAAGTAGGATGGTGACAGCATACTGGCCCCACTGTTCCACATCCATAAAGTAGGATGATGACCGTGTAACTTGGGAGTTGTTCTGAGAGATTAATACCTTGATTCTTGTCACATAATTGAGTTCATTGGGGACACCTAGGACAATGCCCTTGGTAACCGTCACCTTTGAATCTCTCTGTTTCTTCATTCTTTCTGGCTCCCACACAAACCCGTTAATTCTTGATTCGTAGAGAAAGCTAAATGAAACCTGGCGTTATCGGAGGAAAACTGATGGATACTTTTACACATCAATTTTAGATGGTTAAAGTTTTGCTCAGGGTTTCTCCTTGCTCTGCACTCAGGAATTACTCTCGCGGTGCGTTGGGACCATATGGGATGCCGGGATCGAACCTGGGTCGGCATGGGCAGCCGCATCAAGGCAAACGCCCTACCTGCTGGGGGGCTATCGCTCTGGCCCCAGTTTTTTTTCAAAGGGTCCTAGTGCTTGTGGAGGTTAGACTTCGTCTGGTATTGACTGGTAGTGGGCCAGGACAGCTCAAGGCACTGGGGCACAAACAAAGCCTTGATGGAGGAGAGTGGTTCAGTGCCACACTTGATCCCTGAGCTGGCTGCATGTGACTCACCAAAAGAAACAAACCAACTAAACTGTCAACTTTGTGGCTGTCGCCATTGTTTGGTTTGGGGGCCACACCTGCCTGTGGTCAATCTTACTACTTGTTCTGTGCTCAGGATCAGTCCTGGGTGCTTAGGTTGAGGCAGATATGGGGGGCACTGGGGACTAACTCGGTCAGCTCTGTATGCAAAGTAAGCGCCGGCTGGTGTACTTTTTTATTTAATTTTTTGCTATACTACCGTGAGATATACAGTTACAAAAGTGCTCATATTTGGGTTCAGGCATAAGTGTTCCAGCACCCATCCTCCACTTAGTGCCCATTTCCTCCACCAATGTCCCATGATTTCTCCCTCCCCAGCCTATGGCTATGGTAGGCAATTTTAATCTCTCTCTCTCTCTCTCTCTCTCTCTCTCTCTCTCTCTCTCCTTTACACACTGTGGCTTGTAACACATCATACAGTTAGAGGTTCATGTGTGTCCTTTTGCCTACTTTCAACACTCAGTTCTCACGCTGGTATTATCATTTACAATAACTATTAGTACATACAGTGTTCCTTTCTCAGTATTGGTAGTAACCTCTGACCCTCCCACCCACACATTTACAGTAGGTTCTATCCACAAGACCTGATTCATGTTTTGTCTGGCCTTGGATATTGGTATCATGCTTTTTTTTTTTATATCCCGCAAATAATGTAGTCATTGTATGATTCTGTCCTTTCCCTCTGGCTAATTTGACTTGAGCATGTTCTCTCTCCATGCTATCCATTTATCCGCCTGCTGTACTCTTCTGGCTCTAACGCCATTCTTCAGAGCTCTGCGTGGTGTTCAAGATTTGTTTGATGGCATGCTCTGTGTGCCATCTCACTTACTCTTCTCCTTCTGATTAGTTTTGAGAGAGAAATACTCACCACACCTCATGCATGTAGTATGTTCCCCGCAGAGGCATTGTGGATGCTCCTGAGTTCCTGGAGGAAGAGTCCTGTCTGTCCTGCCACAGAGTAAAAAAGCAGCAAGACCCAAGGCAGTAAGCGACTGGGTTCATCTTAATCCTCTTTCCCTCATTCCTAGCTTTCATGCTGACTGGTCAAAAACCATTCTGAGTACTTTCTTGCAGCATTCTAAGTATTGTTTCAAAAATGTTTAATTTTTTAAAAGTAATTAAAAAACAACAACAACAAAACCCAACAACCTGTGCGGACACAAAGACTGCTTGAAGGCTCCAGGAGTGCGTTAGGCTCGCTCACGTGTTCCCGCTGACCCCATTTCCTTGACCCTCCAGGTAGAATAGTGACTATCTCTGCCTCAGTGTTGCTTGAGATGAGAATATTCCAGAGGGGCGGAGCGATAGCACAGTGGGTAGGGGCGTTTGCCTTGCACGCGCTGACCTGGGCTCAATCCCTGGCATCCTATATGGTCCCTGAGCACCGCCAGGAGTAATTCCTGAGTGAAAAGCCAGGAGTAACCCCTGACCTGGGCTGCCGGTGTATGACCAAAGAGAATATTCCAGTGCCACGGAAAGCTCTGGAATGTATGTATGTGGGGGTGCTGAGAACAAAAGTAGCCAGGGCGCATCTGTGGTGGCAGGACTGTTCCTGTGCTTTACAGTTTCACTCCTGTCATAGGGACTTGTCTTTAAAACGCCCTTTAAAAAGACGCCCACACTGGAAGCATGTGCTTGTTCAGGCGACAGACTGGAGGTTGGGTCCACCTGGGACACTGGCCAAGTGGAGCTGGTGGTGGATGGTGTAGGTGTGAAACAGCTGTAAACCACTGCCTTAAAGTTTGGGGCTTCGCTTGTTTGGCAGGGCAGGGCTGGGAGCCACCAGGCACGGCAAGGTTGTTTCAGGCCAGTAGTGTCCAACACTAGCCCCACACACACAGTGCTTATACACACAGCCATAAAACAAACAGGCTTCTGCTAGAGAGGCTCAAGAGTCCTCAAGGCCCAGTGGTCCTTGAACCTGTGATCACACCATCACGCCAGCTTCACACGCCTGTCTGCATGGTACAGGGAAACCCCTTTTCCTCACAGATTTCTTCGTCTAGGAACCAGCCTGGGAACAGGAGCCAGGTGGTGGGTAGGTGCAAGTCAGGAGGACGGTGGGTCCGACATGGCGCTGGTCCCCCAAGAGTGAATGTCTCTAAGCCCTCAACTTGCCTTGTTCCTCCTGTGCTCTGGGCCAGCCGTGGGAGGATGTTTTCCCTGCTCTGAGCGCCATCACGGGTAAATTACTAAGCAGTTGCACCAGAAGACTTGAGTCTGAGATGCCTTCAGCATGCGTAGGCCTGGGGGGGGAGGGCTCTGTGCTTAGAGCCACCACACAGTGGGTAGGTTGGTGGGCCCACATGCATCCGACCCACGCTCAGTCCCTGGCACCCCATCCCAGGAGTAAGTCCTGACACTGCCGCCGGGGGCCCCAAACAAAACTTCCTGAAAGTTTCCAACTCCGCTCTTAGCGGACTTTGGAATGCCTGAGTTGAATCAGCAAGTGAAAGTAGGACGTGATCCCAGCCAGGGTGCTGAGCATCAATGTCATCTGCCCGGGACCCTTCTGCCAGCAGGGCCTGTGCGACTGTGGGCTCTTGTAGCATGTGCTCGGTGGCTGTTCTGAGGTAAGTGCTCTTCGGCTCGTTGCTAATTTCTCTCCGGGTCTGGGACAGAATTGCGACAGGACTACCACTTTAGGCAAAGAACAGACACTTGAGTGGAGGTTTCACGTAGCCTTGATGAGGCTGAGGAATGGCTGTAGCAGGGTCACGCAAGAACGTCGTGCCCCGAAGTTTTATGATCTTAAGGTTCTAGGTGCTAAGCACAAGCTGAGGGGCTCGTCGGGTTTTGTTTGTTTGGGGCCACACCTGGGGTCACTTGGCTGTGTCGCTAAGACAGACACCTTAAGTCGGGGGTGTTTCTCTGGCCCAGAGGTCTGTACCGAAGCGGACCCTCTGGGAAGTCATGACTAGTGGGCTAAAGGACTCGTCACATTCAGATTCACTTGCGCTCGAGTTTGTCTCATGGCTTGCTTTCTTGGCCACGTGGTTTACGTATCTGTATTAATGTCACCTTCAGAGAGCTGCCTCTTCTGAAACTCACCAGAGTTCATCATTTAGATTCTGGAACCTAGGGAGTATCTTATGCTTGTCTGTGGAGTGGAGAATTCTTTCTCACAGTTCACTGCCTGTAGTCTAGGCAAGCTTTTACCCCCTACTGAGCGCCTTTGTGAAGTCATTGGTGGTCTCTGTATTGCACTTTTGTAAGCCCCCAGAACAAGGTGAGAGTCCCTCAGGGACCTGTTAAATGCTTGCCCTGCAATGTAATTTGAAGCCATTATGAAACCTGACGGTAGAGGGCAGCATTTATCTGTGTCTTCCTGCCTCCTTGCTAGAACTGGTGGTACTGTTACTGGAGATGTGAATTTTAAGATCAGCGCAAAAATTTGGATCAGGGTACACACAGTTTTGTTTTGAGAGTCTGATCTGGGATCAGCTCAGAGAGTGTTCTGTGTCTCGGTTAGGCCTGGTGTTGCCGCAGGCTGGGCCGCACAGCTGCCGTGCTGGAAGCCTGAGCTTGTTCCTCTGCTCTTCCTCAGGTCATTCTCGGCACTATAACTGGCTCTCCTATGAAGACGTCTCGGAGAGCTCTTCACTTTGGGAACGGCCTGCAGATATAGGGCCAGAAAACCCAAAGCCAACATCGCCATCTTCTGCGTGACCCGGCCGAGTGGATGATTGCAGCCCAGGCCTGCTTCATGTATAATTTCCAGCGTAGGTCGAACGCTCTTGGGGGCAGTGGCTGTGGTTGCTGCTGTTGTTAACCATGGAGACGTGATGCTAAGAATTCTGTTCTAGCTAAATTCTTCAGACATTAAATACCTGACTTCATGGTGGCTTTGCGATCAGTCTCACCACTTGGCATTTTACTGATAAAGAGACCAGCCATGGGTGGGGGAGAGTAGCAGGCTGGGAATGTCTTCAGGGAGGAGCAGAATAAATACTGAAACAAAAGTCTTTGTTTTTACATGAGGAGTCTTGGGGAGCTACTTGAGAGTGAGCTGGGAATCTGTGGAGTGATTTTAAGTACATGGCTTGTAGGGGGAAATAGGTATCGAGGGTCTGTGGCTCCTGGGGACGGTGCACTAGGCTGTCTTCCTTTCGGAGCATTCCCTGGCTCAGTGCCTCTGCGTGATGACCCCGCCTGGCTTGTTCTCCCTGCAGTTGTCACGCCTGTATGCCACCCTGGGGAGGCCCAGCCATCGTGCATGGATTAAACGAGACCGGTCACCAACATCATCACCAGCAAAGAGCTCCTGCAAACGGCTGAAGGTGAGAGCCGGGTTTGCAGCCAGGGCTCTGTGACTAATACCCAGAGAGCCTGTGTGTCCTGCCTTGGGACAAGTAGGATCTACGCTTCTTTCTTGGAAAAGTAGAAAATGCCCCTGATTTCTGATGAGACCTTGTCATGATGAAGTTTACACAATTTTAAGAAGAGATTATTGAAAGCTACAGGGAAAGAGGCTTTCGGGTGGTTTGTAGGCGGCCCCTCTGCAAACAAGCAGATCTTGCCCTTAAAATTCAGGAGGGGCGTTGTGTTCATGTCGTTTTGGCGGCCTGTGAGAAACATGTCCGCTTGAGGAAGTGACTGTTGAGATGGATTTTACCAGTTGGCAGGGCTGCACCTAAAATCTGTAATGCTGTATAGTCCAGTTTTAGACCAAGAGGGGTTTTGTTTGTTTATTTTTGGCATATTTGGGTCATACCTGGCCTTGCTCAGGAGTTCCTTCTGGCTCTCCACTCAGTTCCTATGGTGCTCGGGGAACCATATGGGATTCTGGGGATTCAGCCGAGGTCAGCCGGCTATCACTATCATCTATCTTCCCGTTAATCATCTATTTACTAGAGCAGGCACCAGTAATATCTCCATATGTCCCTGTCTCATGCTAGTAGAACCCAAAGGCATCCGCCCCCAGGAACATAAAGAGCCTCAAACAATTATATTAGGTCACGGGAATGACCTAATATAAATGTTACTGGTATTTGGCATATCAAATACTACACGATCAGCTTGCCAGGGCTTGCCGTGTGGGTGGCATACCGTTGTAGTCACCTCTAAATAAAGCATTTATTGATAAACCACGGCCGCTGCCGAGAGCCGGCTGTGATAGTCTGGCCTGCTGGGTGGAGCTGTGACTAGAGGGAAGTCTGTGGAAAATGGCGGGCCCCATGGAGTGGGGATGGTGGTCTGGCTTGTTGTGAGGCTCAGCTGGGGTGGCAGGCCAGGGCTAGAACCCGCCATGCCCCCGGCGCCTCACAAGCAGCTGGGCACTAGGAGAGCAAGTAGCAGCTCTGCCCCAAGTCTGAGAGTCTCTGGTTCAGCATACCTGGGGCCCGATTGAAAAAAAACACTGCTGCAGGGGTGGCTGTGGATGATCCGGGCTGTGATGGTCTGGTCTGCTGGGGGGAGCTGTGAGGTCAGCCGCATGCAAGGCAAATGTCCTACCTGCTTGACTATTAGTCCGACCCTAGGACCCCCCCACCCCCACTACTTCCTTCCTTATTGAATCACCATGAGAGAGACGACTACAAAGCTGTTTATGGGCAGGTTTCAGTCATGGTAGTGTTCCAGTACCCATCCTCCACCAGTGCACGTGTAACACCAGTGTCCCGTGGTCCCTCCCACTCCCCACAACCTGCCTCTGTGGAGGCACTCCCCACCTCCCCTTTGTGCATTGCAGTTGGCAGTGCCGACCCTGAAGGGGTTACCCTGTATCGCCTCCCCTACTCAACACTTCCAGTCGGGGCTGCACTTCCAACTACCGTTGTCAAGCTGTTCTCTTTGGAGGGCCAGGGAATGGTCAGAAATGTTCGCCTCAGTGATCCCTTGGGTCGGCACTGCCTGTAGCCTGTACGTGGAGACGTGACTTTGGGTGCTGCTGTCTCCCGCAGGACATCGTTTCCTTGTTGCCACGCCTGCGGCACATCATCACCGTGGACGGAAGCCACCCACCTGGTCCGAAGCCCCCGCAGGCGTCATCCATAATACCATGGCCGCCGCAGGCCCTGGGGGAGACGTCCAGCCTGGGTATGTCGCCGCCTCCGCTCCTGCCCAAACCCGCCTGGCCCCAATGGCACGTCCGTTCCTAGACCATCACGCTGCTCTGAGTAAACTTCTGGGATGACACATTAGCATCCAAAATGTCTGAAACTCCTCTGTCAACTCTAAAATGCCTTTTCTGGTAGTTTGTGGAATGTACAGGTTTA
>JAJIBD010034270.1:0-38633 GCA_021461705.1 Cryptotis parvus | reverse complement strand
TTTTTAAAAAAAAAAATTTTTTATTATACCACAGTGAAACATACAGTTACAAAGGTGTTCATAATTGGTTCTTGGTAATACATTATTCCAGCACCCATCCCTCCATCAGTGCCTCATCACCACCACCAGTATACCCACACCCCTCCCGCCTACCCCTGGGTGTGTGATTAGTTGGTTGGTTTCAGACCACTCCCAACCCCGGGCGTGGGATTTGCTCCTGGAGGTGCTTGAAGGACCACAGAGTGCCAAATATTCACCCTTTGAACAATCTCCCTGACCCTGAATCTTGAAGATGGTTCATTTTATGTTAATTTTGCCTTTTTAAAGAACCTGTCTACAGAGCATACCTGTGTCAAAGAGATGTTCTTTTCTGAGATAACCATGAGGGAAGGTGTAAAATAGAAAGAGTTTTTTATTGCCCTCACAACAGACTGATTATCACCTGAAGTGACCCCAAAGTCCCAAGCTCTGTCAGGAGACTGCTCTCCCCAAAAACAAACCCAAAAAAACCTGAAAGGTTTTTGGATGCCCTGTTGAATAATAACTAAGTCACTCTTTAGAACATGAACCATGTTCTGGGTGATTCTTCCATGCACCTCTAAAATAACAAGTAATGGAACTACCTCAGGGATATCAGCCATCATGCAGAGACTCAGACACACTGGGGTAGCTGCCATCTGACTCTCTGCTAGTTCAGCTGACCATGAGGCACCCAGGAGGGAAGAGGAGGTTTAGTCCCCCCCATCACCTCAGTAGGGCCTCCGGAAGCAGCCAGAGGAAACTAGTTCACCATAATCACAACCATTTTCAAAGTCTGAGACTCCACATCTCATCAGAGCCCAAGAGAGCAGCTGATCTCAAGCCCGGCTCACCAGAGCCCCACACAACAGAGCAACCGAATTCAAGCCCAGGTAGGCAATTCTTGGAGGCAAAAATCACCAGACGTTACGTGGAAATAAAGCTGAGGTCCCCCTTCCCCACTCTGTCCTGTCTGGGAGGCCTGGTGGACGCACCCACAAACTGCCCCAGGGCTATCAGTCATCATGCAGAGACTCACACACAGGGAGAGCTGCCATCCGGCTCTCCCCAAGTACATCAGACTGAGTGGAGTCAATCACGTTCTAGAAACTCAGAAAGTAAATTCAAGAACAGAATTTGGCCAGATCTCCCATAACCAAGAATAGGGAAGAAAATGGATTAATCAATAGCATTGCCATGTATGTGCTTTAACGGTCAATGCAATCAGTGCCAGTTGATGGAGCAGGCATGGGGATTGGGGTGGGTGGGAAATGAGGGTCTTTGGTGGTGGGAACACACTGATGGTGGGAGTGGTATTGAAGTATGAAACTTTCTATCAGCAAAGTATTACAAAAACCTTTACTTTGTAAATCACGGTGTTTCAATAAAAAAGGGGGAAAATAAAATAACAAGTAATGAGAGAGACCTTATGGGATATGACTAACTGGGAAGGAAGAGAGGAAATATCTTCATTGGCAAATGATATACTTGTTCACCTAGAAAACCTTGGGGGACAAATTTAAACACTACTGTAAATAAGACTTTAATTTTTTTAAAGTAGCTTTAGTGAGATGACATGATACAAAATTAATACAGGAATTTTTTGATTCATGAAAGAGCCTTTTTTTAACAGTAGCCCCCAAAAATCATTTCTAGGGCTGCCCTGAACAAAATGTGGTCAGCTGACTTAAATAAAGGGAGAGGAAGACCTAGTTAATCAGACCTTCTGAGTCTGATTTATTTAATTTTTGTTTATTTATTTATTACTTTTGGGGTCACACTCAGTGACACTCAGGGCTTACTCCTGGCTCTACACTCAGAAAGTACTCCTGGTGAAGATCAAACTCAGATCAGCTGCATGCAAGGCAGATGCCCTACCCATTGTGCTATGGCTCTGGCCTCCTGAGTTTGATTTTTTTTTAAGTGTTTTGCTCTTATGTTTTCAAGTGTAGCTGGACCACAACCAGTAGTACCAGGGATCACTCCTGGTGGACCTTGAGGGAACATTTTAGGTACCAGGGATTGAACCCAAGTTTGTCACGTGCAAAGTATGTGCCCTACCCTCATTTCTATCACTCCAGCCTGATTTTCTTGAAGTGGAATTAGCAGCACGTGCAGTGAAAGAAAGTAGGCATTTCATATAACTAAGGGGAGAATAAGATCATATATTGGTATTAGGAAACTTGGAAAATCTTCACAACAAAATTAATGGAATTGGCCAAAAGGAAAAAGTTGGAGCAGCGAGATAGTACAGTGGCTAAGGCACACTTACTTGTCTTCCACATGCCCAAGCAGTTTGATGCCCAGCAGCGCCTGTGGTCTCCTGATCCCCACCAGCAGTGATCCCTGAGTGCAGAGCCAGGTGCCAGGAGCAAGTCCTGAGCACTCTTGAATGTTGTCCAAAATCAAACCAAATAACACACGTACAAAGCAATCACTGTTGATCCAAAACATGCGTTTGATTGGCGTGTACTGTAATTGACACATGATGTGATTGACAGTAGTATTTAGTCACCCACAGTCAAGAGAGACCCGGCTTAGAGCCTGCTGCAACTCAGGAAGGCTCCATCTGACTCAAAGGCTCAAGTTGACTGGCTGGAAGGGACACAAAGACTAGCCACACCCTGTACCCTGCACCCTGCACTCTGTACCCCATACAGTTGCAATGTCCCAGGACCTGAAACCTGGGAGTACAGGCATGACGATGGGCTATACACATGGGGGTCATGAAAACCCTGGAGCAGGGCTCAGAGCACTGTATGTGGTGCCAGGAACCAGGCCCAAATCTGCTGTGTCAATGCAAGCACCAGACCCGCTGTGGCCCGATGTGTTATCTCTCTGAGCCCACATAACTTTTTATTCAGGTCTTTGCAGTCATAAACAAACAAACAAAAAAAAAAAGATGTATAGGAACATGGGGGAAGGAGACCCTAATTCTAATTCCAGAGTATTTAGGGGAGGAGGTTGGGAGAGACATAAAATCTAGTGGACCCAAACTCGTGGGAGAAGTCACAGGGAGATAAAGCAACCCAGAGTGATCCAGCAGTCACCTAAGGAGGGTCGGCACCCTCTGGACTCTAGAAAGAGGCAAGGAAGGGTCCCAGAGCCTTGAGAGTCAGCATGGCCCTGCCCACACCTTGATTTCAGATTTTGGCCTCCAGGATTGCCGGAGAACACACTTGTGTTCTTGAAGTTCTCTGGCGAGTTGTCGCAGCAGCCCTCGGAAGTGAACGCATTCTTCGTAGCAGCTAAAGTTAAACATGTTAGATGGAAATGAGATGAGTGAGCTTGTGAGTGCTCTTTGTAAGAGGTTTCAGTGGAATAGAGTTTGCCTGGCTTGCGGGAGCACCAGGTTTGATCACCCACACTTGGTTTTTTTTTGGTTTTTTTTTTCTTTTTGGGTCACACCCGGCAATGCTCAGGGGTTTCTCCTGGCTCTGCACTCAGGAATTACTCCTGGCGGTGCTTGGGGGGACCATATGGGATGCCGGGATCAAACCCGGCAGGCATGGTCGGCCGCGTAAGGGCAAACGCCCTACCCGCTGGGCTATCGCTCTGGCCCCCGTGATCACCCACACTTTAGAGTTGCCTAAGTACCACCCGGTGGAACCCTGGAACCAACAGTGCTGGGGAGGACCTCATCCCCACCAAAGAAAGAATTATACCTAATGGGAATCTGTTGCAGGACACCTAAGAGCCTCTGCATCTGCCCTGGATTGCCTCCTGCAGGTCACTTCCATAGATAGGGGGTAGTTTAAATGTGGCAGTTTATCTGACCATGTATTCTGTACTGGCCGGTATAAATATTCCCTCATGCTACCACAATCATCGTGGGACTAGCTAGATCTTACCAGCATATTTGCCTGGCCACGTTGGATCTCTAAATAATTAGATCAGAGAGAAATGCTGTTTGCCTCCAAACTCAAAGGCAACTAAAATACAAAACTACTGTAAAGTAAAAGATGAGACTCTTGTGAAGGCTTGGAGAAATATTTAACTGGCATTAGTATAGTCTTTGGTACAGAGGCATGTCATCTCAGAAACCCCCTTCTCTACCATATAAAGGCATTTCCACACAGATCTTGGCTCAAGACTTCACTTGATCACTTGAATCCCGTTATTCATCGATTTGCTCGAGCAGGCGCCAGTAACATTTCCATTGGACCCTATCACATGCCAATGTAACCCAATGGCATCTGGTTGATTCAGGAATATGAAGAGCCTCAAACCATTCCTTCAAGGTCTTGACAAAGAAGTCTGACCATCTTGTAGGTTGGCGGCCACGTGATCTTTTGACATCCCATGGGATCCAGTCGGTAATGGCTCTAGTCCAGTGGTCATCTCCAAATCGCATTACATGTCCAGCCCATCTGATTTTCGATGTCTTGGCAAACGAGACAGCTTCCCTGATTCTGGAATAGCGATGGAGGTCAGAACACCGGATTCCTTCTCTCACTTGAGTGAGGTGTGATATTCCAAGCATAGCTCTTTCGATTCCTCTCTGGGAGACCTGAATAGCATTCTCATCCTGCTTTCGTAGGGCCCAGGTCTCTGAGGCATATGTTAATGCAGGGAGAATGGTGGAGTCGAAGAGATGTGTCCGGAGCCGGAGGTTCTTTGTCCTTTTAGCTATTTCTTCAATGCCTTTGAAGGCATTCCATGCTGCTCTCTTCCTCCTGCGCAGCTCAGGTTTTAGGTCATTCATCATGTTGACTTCTCGACCTAGGTACACATAACTGCTGCATTCAGAGATGTTTGTTCCATTGAGAGTGAATAGGGCCTCTGGAACTAGTTCATTTTTCATCAAGACATTAGCATCTAAAAGAGCCTAGGTGAGGTGCTGGGAGAAATTACCTGAAGGCATTTGATCCTGCTGGCTTCCCATAAAAGTGGGGAGGTCTGAGTTGCAGGGGATAAAACTAGCTTCTCTCTCACTTTTTGGGCTCTCTTTTGGGGCTTGCACTCTTCTTGGGAATCTTGTCGCTGTCTCCCTCTCTACAGGGGCCTTAACACGTGGTGGCTGCCATCTTGGTCCACATGTGGCTGGGGTTTTAGCCGGGAATCCTAAGCACAGGGTTTTTCCTTGCTGATTTGCATGCCTGAACCTGTGATAAGTAAAGCATTTTATTTTTTTTAATAAGTATTTTATTATACCACCGTGAGATATACAATTACAAAGATGTTCATATTTGGGTATTGGTCATACAGTGTTCCAGCACCCATCCCTCCACCAGTGCCCATCTCCCACCACCAATGTCCCCAGTTCCATCCCTCCTCCCCAGCCCGCCTCCATGGCAGGTTCTTTATTTCTTTCCCTTTCTCTCCATCTCTTTCTCTTTTCCTTCCCTTCCATACTATGGATTACAGAACATACATTAAAGGGTCTTCATGTGTATCTTTTTGCCTGTATTTAATGCTCAGTTCTAGGTTGGTATTAGTACTTTCGACAATTGTTAGCACACTGTTCCATTTTCTGTCTTACCTAGCCTCTAACTCCCACACGCATTTATTTTTATTTTTTATTTTTTTTCCAATTTTATTATTCCCCCCAAATATTGTTACACCATTTTAGACATACAATTGAAAGATGCTCATGTAGAGTTTTGGTTCTACAGTGTTCCAACACCCATCCCTCCACCCAAACCCATCTACCATCACCAATGTCCCCACCTCCCTCCCCCTCCCAGACCTCAACTACTTGGCGGGTTCTGTATGTCATTTCTCTCCTCTTTATCTCTCCCTCCCACCAAACCTTCCTGCTCTTCGTGGAATTCAGTGCATTAAAAGACATTACTGTTTCCACTATTTTAATGGACCAGCGGCCGCAAGCGGCCGCGTGCCTGGGCTCAAACTGGTTTTGCTCTGTTGATCTGGTCGTGAGGCAGTTTCCCAGCATCCGGACAGCGAAAATGGTGGCTAGTGTGATGGGCAAGTCTCATCCGGCTGCTTCCGGGACCCCCCAGAGGTGACGGGCCCACTCCCAAAACCCGTCTGACCTCCTGGGGTCCCCTCTTCAGCTGGGCCCGAGGCGAGCTGAGTTCCAGCCTCCCCAGCCGCTTCATGTTATGGCTGATGGCCCCCGGACAGCTCCTGGGCGGGGCCACCAGGCTTGACAAAATGGAGAGGGGAATGGCCGAACCCTGACTCCATCTGACGAATTCCCAGTGATTCCCACTTCTGGGAGCCGCCTACCTGGGCTCGAACTGGTTTTGCTCTGTTGATCTGGTCGTGAGGCAGTTTCCCAGCGTCCGGACAGCCCCACACGCATCTTAAAACTGCGTTGGATTCCTGAGTTTTTATCCATTCCTCTCTGGCTTCGGAGGTAGAAGGGAACTCGCTTCCTGGTACTGTTGGGGACCCCAGTGGCTCCCACAACAGGAATCAGTAGTTATTTGCAAAATCAGTTACCTGGTAAGCGCCTCAGATGCTTTTCTTGATATTGCTTTGATCTACTTCCTCTTTTTAAAAATTTTTTAATTATTGTTTTAGTTTTTGGTTTACAATACTTTACTAACAGTTTCTCATCGGCATAATTCCAATACCACATCCTTTACCAGTGTAATGGATCCTTCCCCAAAGATCCCAGCTTACTCCTTTCTCTCTCCCTTCTGCACCTCAATTCCGTGGGTCAGTTCCCCTGTTACATTGCCTTTGGATCTTTATTGCTATCTTTTTGTTTTCCTTGCTTTTGGGTCACACCCAACAGTGCTTAGCAGTTACTCCTCACTCTGCACTTAGGAATCACTCCTGGGAGCGATATGAGATGCCGGGTGAGCTGCATGCAGGGCTCCCTGCTGTACTATCCCTCTGGCTCCTATTTTGCTGTCTATGAGACTGATTATTCTGAATCTGTCCCTTTTATTTTGACTGATTGATACTATTCTTGAATAAATAATAACACGATTTTTGTAACTGAGAAATTTTAAATCACCTATTCACTTGATCACTTGATCACTTGAATCCCGTTATTCATCAATTTGCTCGGCGCGGCTCCAATAACATTCCATTGGACCCTATCATGTGCCAATGTAACCCAATGGCATCTGGTTGATTCAGGAATATGAAGAGCCTAAAACCGCTCCTTCAGGGTCTTGACAAGAAAGTCTGACCAACTTGTAGGTGGGCAGCCACGTGATCTTTTGACATCCCGTGGGATCCAGTCGGTAATGGCTCTAGTCCAGTGGTCATCTCCAAATCGCATTACATGTCCAGCCCATCTGATTTTCGATGCCTTGGCAAACGAGACAGCGCCCCTGATTCTGGAATAGCGACGGAGGTCAGAACTCCGGATTCCTTCTCTCACTTGAGTGAGGCGTGATATTCCAAGCATAGCTCTTTCGTTTCCTCCCTGGGAGACTCCGAATAGCATTCTTATCCTGCTTTCGTAGGGCCCAGGTCTCTGAGGCGTATGTTAATGCAGGGAGAACGGTGGAGTCGAAGAGATGCGCTTGGAGCCGGAGGTTCTTTGTCCTTTTAGCTATTTCTTCGATGCCTTTGAAGGCATTCCATGCCGCTCTCTTCCTCCTGCACAGCTCAGGTTTTAGGTCGTTCATCATGTTGACTTCTCGACCTAGGTGCACATAGCTGCTGCATTCAGAGATGTCTATTCCAATGAGAGTGAATGGGGCCTCAGGAACTAGTTCAAAATCACCTATTACCAAAGTAAAAGGAAAATAATGCAGTCAGTCATTCTCAACATCCAGAGTCTAGTTCCTCAGAGCTCCATCCAATAGAAAATCTGATCTTTCCCCTTTAAGTTTCATCAGTAAATGTTCGAGATGAGAGCCTCCTACTGAGAATATACCACCTACATGGCAGAGCCTGGCAAGCTACCCGTGTTTTATTTATTTATTTGTTATGCCAAAAAACTAGTAACAATTATAGACCTCAATTCCATGACCTGAAGAATGGTTTGAGGCTTTCCTGTCCCTGGAGCAAGCAGATGTCCTTGGGTTACACTTGCCTGTGACAGGACGTATGGAGATATTACTAGTACCCACTCGAGCAAATCGATGAACAATGGGAAGACAGTGATTGCCTTTTTTCTCTCTGATTAAGATATTGCCCATCTAAATTCTTAATTCAGGATGTGAGTTAGTACAGCCATTTGAGCACGTGCTGGGCATGAATTTGACCCAAGCCTGATTTCCAGAACCCCATGGTTCCCTGAGCTACATTAAATGCAGCCTTGGAAGTCCCCAGACACCACTGGAATGGCCTGGGTCAGCCCCACACTGCAGAACCCAAGCAGCACACTGACCACTGGCTGGATGGCTGAGCACTTCCAGTGCGGCCCCCAGCATGACTTGGAGAGCCAACAAAAAATTGATTTTTTAAGTCTTTCTACCAATGAGTCACATCCAGTTTTGGGGCCACACCGATGGGTGCTCAGGGTTAATTTCTGGCTTTGCACTCAGGAATTACTCCTGGTTTTGCTTGGGGACCGTATGTGATGCTGCACCTGTATCGGCCACTTGCCTAAGCGAGCACCCTGCTTGCTGTACATTCTCTCTAGCCCCGTGGAGCTTCTCCTTATAGAAAAAGTGTTATTGCTTAGGCTGTAAGAAAAATCAGCAAATGACACTATTAACAAGTATAGGAGCACAGCTAATACAGTTAAGTCAGTCTAGAATGACAAAGATCTGGAAGTGTTCTTTAGTCTTCTGAGATTGGTGCTGGAATTTAGCTAACTCTAGCTACATATATACCATTTTCTTTTTCTTTCTTTCTTTCTTTCTTTCTTTCTTTCTTTCTTTCTTTCTTTCTTTCTTTCTTTCTTTCTTTCTTTCTTTCTTTCTTTCTTTCTTTCTTTCTTTCTTTCTTTCTTTCTTTCTTTCTTTCTTTCCTTCCTTCCTTCCTTCCTTTCTTCCTTCCTTCCTTCCTTCCTTCCTTCCTTCCTTCCTTCCTTCCTTCCTTCCTTCCTTCCTTCCTTCCTTCCTTCCTTCCTTCCTTCCTTCCTTCCTTCTTTCTTTCTTTTTCTTTCTTTCTTTCTTTCTTTCCTTTTAGATTGCCAAGGCAGTGTTTGGTGCAGGGGTGTGAATCAGGAGTTGCTCCTGAGCATCACAAGGCATAGCCCCCTCAAAACAAAACAAAATAAATAAAAGATAAAAATAAGACTTGGTTAAAATGGAAAAAGATCTGTAAAAGACACATCTAGGGGGACCGAGCAATAGTACATGGGGGAGGGCATTTGCCTTGCATGCGGTTGACCTGAGTTTGATCCCCAGCATCCCATATGGTCCTCTGAGCACGACCAGGAGCAATTCCTGAGTGTAGAGACAGGAGTAACCCCTGAGCATCGCTGGGTGTGACTCAAAAGGGAAAAAATGCTAGGAAGGTCAAAAGTCAAGCCAAGACAGAGAGAAAATGTTTGACCAACATGTATCTGCTAGTGGGCATGTATTCAAAATAAAGAACCCATACAAAATACCATGGTGTGAAAACAAACAACACAATTTTTCAAATGGGCAAAGAAATATGCCTAAAGAAGTTATGCATTTGAGGCCAGAGTGATAGTACAGTGGGAAAGGCACTTGTCTTGCATATAACCAACCCAGGTTCAATCCCAGCATCCCATATGTTCCCCTGAACCCTACGAGGAGTGATTTCTGTGCATAGTTGGGAGTGATCCAAAAACCCAAAATAAGTCATAAATAAGTTTTATTTATTTATTGTTTTGTTGGGAGGCTCCATCTGGCAGTGTTTCGGGGCTACTCCTGACTCAGTGCTCAGGAATCATTCCTGATGGTCTTCAGGGAACCATGCAGTGCTTTGAACCCGGTCTCCTACACTCAAACTAGCGCCCAGCCCCTTGAGCTTTCTCCCTCCCTTGGCCACACTTTACATGCACTTTTGAGATGCCTCGATGGCCTCTTTTCTCCTTGGGATTTTTTCCCTAGCCCCCCACCCCCCTGCCTTGCTGAACCAGTAAGACAAGGATGTTACATGGGCATCCTGACCACTCCAGGCTACTGTTCTGGGTGGCGTCTTCAGGCAAAAGCCCTGACAATCACAAATGTGCCTTTCCTCTTCCCTTCTGTCCCTGCCTGCCTTTGATTTTTCCAGTACCTCAAGAAATTGTAGGTTAAATTCATTTTTGTCTCCTTTTTTTTTTCTTTTTTTTTTGCTTTTTGGGTCACACCCGGCGATGCTCAGGGGTTACTCCTGGCTCTGCACTCAGGAATTACTCCTGGCGGTGCTCGGGGGACCATATGGGATGTCGGGATCGAACCCAGGCCAGCACAGGCCGGCGCTGCAAGGCAAACGCCCTACCCGCTGGGCTATCGCTTCCAGCCCCCATTTTTGCCTCCTTAACTATCATAATGCAGTTATACCCTCCATCTTTACTAGTTGCAAAACCTGTAAAACAAACAAACCTCAAGCGGGGGTGAAGAGAGATCATTCAAAGGGCTGTAACACTGACTTTTCATTCAGGCACCCCAATTTCATCCCTGGCACCACTTGATCCCCTAAGCCAGGATTGGTCCCAGAGAACCCTTGGTATCTGAAGCCCAAATAAACCAAACCACTCAAAACAAATGAAAACCAAAAAATCAAAACAAACACAAAAGCAAGCGAGGCAAAAAAGCCACAATGCTGACTTGTTTGAAATGTAGAGGTAAGATCGAAGGTGAAGTTGTACACTTAGTGTTTGTGGACATGCAGGTGGTTTTAAAGGCTCTGCACGGTGAGCAGAGGGGGAAAGGAGCAGAGGGACAGCCCGCAACAGAAGGTGGCGGGAGAGTTAATGAGGAACAGCAAGAAGGAACTGATGGGAGGAGGGAAACACCTCAGTTTGAAGAGGCCTGAGTTCCATGTTCGTAAACTAAGAATAATAATTCCCTTGCAATTAGTAGTGGAGATTTGGAGGAATATATTTAAGGGCCCCAAACTGCACACTCAGAGGAAAATAAGCCACAGAAAGGGCCGGAGAGATGGTACAACAGGAACCATCTTGGCTTGCATGCAGCCAATTCGGTTTGATCCTTGGCACCCCATATATGGTCTCATATGCCCAACCCGGAGTGATACACAGAGCCAGGAGTAAGCCTGAGCAAGATTGGGTGTGCCCCCAGCTCCCCAGATAAAAGGTAGTTCTAATGGCAGTGAACAGAATCTTTTATATTTGGCCTTACTGATTCATACAAGCAGGATGAAATTGCCCCTAACCAGGGGTGAGTGGACATAGGAATAAAATGAAGTCACAGGAGGAAAACAAGAGGTCTGAGAAGGGTCTCTTCCTCAGACCGTCAAAAATGTGGGTGGGGTGCTGGGGACTGGAGACGTAGTGCAGGGTTAAGGCCCTTGCTTTACATGTAGCTGACCCTCCCACCCTAACCCCCAAAAGGCTCAACTCATCTGCCAATGCTTCTTTTCCTCTAGGATTGCAAGTGTCAGAACTGGCTCATAACCCAATCACCCCTGAGGTCCCCAGAGACAAGCCAGAGTGTGATTCTTGAGCGTAGAGCCAGGAGCAAGCCCTGAGCATCACTGTGTGGGGCCCCCTAAACCAAAATGAAAAAAGAAAAAGATTTTTTAAATGTGCAGCTTTGGGGCTGCAATGAGCAGGTACAGCGGGTATCGCATTTGCCTTGCATGCAGCCAACAAGATTTTGATCCCCAGCCACACATCCTGGGACTTCCAGAGTGATTCCTGAGCACAGGGCCAGGAGTAACACCTGAGCATTGTTGGTGTGTCCCCCACCAAAAAAATAAGTGTACAGAATTTAAGCCCCTACCCTCAAACACCTCCACATTTTTATAGCTGGAAGCCATCCCCAGACAGGCAGGAAACAGTGCAGTGTGGCAGGTGACCAGTGACTGACAGCCTGCTGGCCCCACCCCTTCCAGAGTTCCCTTCCCAGCCATTCCTGCCTAGACCCAGAGTGCCTTCCTGCTGCTCAATACCAGACTTGGAGGGTGGGAGAAAGTAGTGAATGTATGTACGTGTATGTTGTGGGGTGGGAGGAGGGTTGAAGCAGGCAGACAAGTAGTGACCACCACCACCCCACCCGTAATAAAACCAAGGATTTGGGTGTTTTGAAGACGTCTACCCCTCCCCCACCCAGGGCACAGGGGCCTGGCTCTTTCACTAAAAGCTTCTGGATCCAGGGGGTCCGGCTCACTAGACCCAACATCTGGTAAATAGTAAGGAGTCTGAACCAAGCCCAGAGTTTCATTAAAGACAATGTTTGGGGGCTGGAGAGATAGGATAATGGGTAAGGCTTTTGCTTTGCACACAGCCGACCTGGGTTCCATCCACGGCATCCCAATGGTCTCCCGAGGACTGCCAGGAGTAATTCCTGAGTGCAGAGCTGAGAGTAATCCCTGAGCATTGCCGGGTGAGACCCCAAAAAAAACAAAAACAAAGAAACAAAAAAAAAGGTTTTTTAGCTGTTACAAGTGCATCATGCGGCAGTCAGATAATGTCAGGGAAAGCAGGAAAGAGGTGTTCAGGACTTCTTTGCACTTTCTCCAACTGTTTTGTAAAACTCAAACTGACACATGGAGAGCTAAGGTGGAAAGCACCAGGTCATAGATAGCCAATCAGTCCAAGGAATAGGTAGCCAATCAGATTGTAAATGGGACACCTGAGGGTGGGATTTGGCAGCAAATAAAAGGCCCCCTCCGCAGGCCCTCTCCCACTCTCTCTGGCTGGCCCTCCATTGCTGGTTCCTTCTCCCTCCCCGATTCAGGTAGGACAGCATGCTCAGGTACAGGGCCCAGATACAGATAGGCCATGGACGGCCAGGCAAGGGCAAATACAGGTACAGACCAGGCGCAGAGGCTCAGGTTACTATAGGGCTTGGATGCACCGGATAGCTCAGGTTCAGACAGGATGTCCAGGTATTGGTAAGGTACTGAGCAGAGGAGTCTCACCCACATGCACAGGGTCGTGGCTGGAGACTAAGGATGCCCAGACAGGGAGCACTGGGTACAGCTGGGAGGCCCAGCGGCAGGTGCGGAGCTCAGGGACCCTGCCCACGTGCATGCGGTTGTGGCCAGAGGCTGAGGAAGCATACTCAGGACAGAGTAGCACGGACAGGGAAGTCACACACCTGCAAAGTTAGGAACAGGACCCCGAATTCGTTCACGGGTAACAGAGAGACTAGACATTTGGGGAGGGACCTGGACTCATCTGTACGATAAACTAACTTTCGATCTTCTGAGTTTTGTATGCAAATCTTTCAAACAATTCCCAGAGCCCACTAGCACAGGAAAACCCACTTTCACATTAACAAACCTGTTCCCAGCATGGGGA
This sequence comes from Cryptotis parvus, assembly GCA_021461705.1. Taxonomy (NCBI): domain Eukaryota; kingdom Metazoa; phylum Chordata; class Mammalia; order Eulipotyphla; family Soricidae; genus Cryptotis; species Cryptotis parvus. Next base: position 25,354 of record JAJIBD010034270.1, on the reverse strand, counting down.
GTGACCCGAGTCTGGTAGTGCTGCCTGCGAGCGCATGGTCCAGAGCCAAGGCCTGCAGTCCCCAACATGCCCAACATTATCTCAGCAGCTCTGTTTCGGTGTTCTACAGTACGTGTGTGCGCGCGACGTGTGTGTTTGCACTGCTGCTCATGGAACCAAGGCCCCATGCTTGCCGACAAGAGCTCTCCCTGACATAGAGCCCGGCTCCAGCTCTGAGAGGCCCCGTGCCGTGCTCAGTCTCTCACCTGCCAAGGGTAACAGCACCACCCCTAAAGCGTGTGACCTCAGCGAGTTTGCAATTCCAAAGCCAGGACCACAACATTGGATGATTTGATGAGCCAGATAAAATTAGCTGTGACTCCAGCTCATCTCAGCAAGGGAGAAAACATTCTAAAATCAGGTCACTTAAAGTATGTTTCTTTATCATATATGTGTTAAAATACAAATATATGTATATTTAATTATATATAAGTATATCTATTTAATTCATATATAAATATATACATTTAATTTTTTTTTTGCTTTTTGGATAACACCCGCGAAGCTCAGGTATTATTCCTGACGGTGTCCAGGGGACCACAGGGGATGCTGAGGATCAAGCCAGGGTTGGCTGTGTGCAAGACAAACACCCCCCCCTGTACTACCGCTCTGGCCCCAAGATACAACTAATATTGTACAAGGTGGTTTTTTCCCACCATTTTTTGTAATCTGTTTATTTACCCGGCTTTCAAAAAGACTCACAACCAGCAAAGAATTCCTGCTCCTGTGAAGAATGAAACGAACTTCCAAATGGCCGGCCTTCAGCAGACCTACAAGGCATTCGCTTTCCCTCCCAGCACTGGACCCGAGCTTGGGGACACACATTCCGAAGTTCTCTGCAGCCAGCAACATGCCTGCGGTTCTCTGCAGCGTCGCTGCATCCCCGAGGGTTCTCTGCAGCCTTCCGTATGCCGGCGGTTCTCCGATCCACCCCAGGGGCAGATAACGTGTTCCCGCCAGCGTTTGGTTCACTGTTGGGTAAACAAGAGTCTCCAGCCAAGGTCAAAAGGTTCTCCCTCCTCCCAACGTTTCCAGGCCCAAAACTAGAATTGTGGGAGAGGAGGGGAGCACTCCCAAAACCCACGTGGGGAGGCTGATACGAGTTTTTGTAACTCCTCCCTCGGAGCTCTCCATCACAGGGGGTTCCAGGGAGGTCCCGAGGTCTTTTCCAGCGCCGCCCGGGCCTGAGACAGTCCCACACAATCCGCCCGAACTCACCAGCACCGAGCTCAGGGCCCAGCGGGATGTACAAGGTGTTTTGAATTGTTTTATTCCTGGTTCTGAAGAAAGAGGCTTAAGTCATAGTTTCACTATAAACACACACACACACACACACACACACACACACACACACACACACACAAAGGAATTAGGGGGGACAGGGAAGGAACAGGCGCTCCATTCACTGAAGGGGGGGGTACCATTGGCTGAGCAGAGACAATGGTAAGGAATTAATGCTATAAAACTTTGCCTGTGTGACAACGCCCTGGGTTTGATCCCCAGCAACACCCCCCCAATACACACACACACACACACACACACACACACACACATACTCCATGATGACAGAAACAAAAGCAAGGACTCAGGAGACACCCATTTCATCCCACTCTTGTGGAGCCTTCATGTGTACATGCAAATGCCAGAAGTTGTTAGGAGCTGGAGCCATAGTACAGGAGTTAAGGGGCTGGTCTTGGAGGCGGCCTACCTGGATCAATTCCTGGCACCCCAAGATGGTCCTCTGAGGCCCACCAATAGTGACCCCTAAGCACAGAGCCAGGAGCAAACCCTAAGTGCGGCCCAAAAACAAAAGCAAAAAGAAGTCACAGAACATTAGACCACACTGGTTTCAAAAAATGCAAAGGAAGGAGGGAAAATGTGGGCGGGAAAAGAGGCAGGGGGAAGATCTCCATGTTTTGAAATTACTCTCACTTCACACAACTTTCTGGAATGTTGGCTGCATTTTCCAATGCAGACAGCTTAGCTTGGCAGCTTGAGTGACTTCCTGATTTCCAGGAAAACCAAGCTGTCATCTGGTTTCTTCTTGGCCGTTTGCCAAGAGGAACGTGCAGCTCTGGCGTGAGGAGACTGAGAGACCACGAGGATTCCTGAGGCGCTGCTCCAGCCTCTCTCAAAGAGAAAACCAGTAGAGGCAGTACAGGGGTAAGCCTTGTTGCAGCTGACCCCCCGTTCAATCCCCCCCACATCACATAGTGCCCCTAAGTACGTCCAGGGGTCACTCCTGAGCACAGAGCCAAGAATCACCCCGAGTGGCCCAACTCACCCCCAAAAATTAAAAGGAATTGGGGCCGGAGCGATAGTCCAGCGGGTAGGGCATTTGCCTTGCACGCAGCCTGCCCATGCCGGCCAGGGTTCAATCCCCGGCATCCCATATGGTCCCCGAGCACCGCCAGGAGTAATTCCTGAGTGCAGAGCCAGGAGTAACCCCTGAGCATTGTCAGATGTGACCCAAAAAAGCAAATAAATAAATAAATAAATAAATAAATAAATAAAAGGAATAAAGTGGGAGAAATGTTCTGCCAATCCTCTGAGATGAAAGGCCTTTTGGGTCGGAAGCATTTCAAAAGACAGTGTTTCAGGCTGAGAACTGTTAGAGCCCAGGTTATGACTGAGGCACCCATTTCGATTTGGTGCAATGTTGTGTTTTGGAATCTATGTGTCAAACGGTCTATTTCCCTTGTCGCATTTAGTAAACACTATAAAGCACACATTTTCAACATTTAAAATTAAACTTAGGTAAGGAAAAAAACACTAAATCTATGTTTTATATTAAGCTGTTTATAAAAAAATATTTTAAATAAACTTATTTTCTATCTTTTATGGGGGCAATCACCCTATAAATAGATTTCGAACAAAGAAAAAAGAGCAACACCAGGAATTCCGGCCCCCCTGAACTCTTGTCCAACAGCTCTAGTTCAGGGAGGGGAGGAGGGGACGGGTAGATGGAGCTGCAATTTGGGTTTTTATTTCAATTTTTTTTAAGCCTTTAGACACACTCCACCTAAGAAAGGGATGTCTGCCCTAAAACACACAGGTACACTGGTCAGGTGTGCTGTCCCCGGTGGCCATCTCCCATGCCTGACCGCCCTCCTGTCCTTCCGCAGGGCCGCCCTCTGCCAGTCACGGCTGCGGCCAGGCCGCCCCTTCCAGGACTCCTCCCTGGCGAGTGCTGGAAGCCTCCACGGCCATTGTAACCCCAGTCGCTCTTATACTTGCGGCCCCGAAAGTCTGATTGCAGAACTGCTTGGCTCGCCCTCTCCCGCAGAATGTTAGAGACTTCACTTTCGTCTCTCCTCTTTTGGTCTCTGCACTCTGCTCTCCAGAGTCGGCCCCGCCGACCACGTCAGCAGCAGTCTTCGCTTCTTTCGCCTTTTCCGGCTTTTCCTTCGCACTTGGACCGGTCCGCTGGGGATCCAGGTCAACCGGCACCGCTCCCTCTCCCTGTGCAGAACCGGAGTGGGGAGGCGAGGCTCGCTCTGGACCGCGGGGGCTGCAGGCCAACACCAGGCCTGCCCTGGGGGTCTGGAAGGACTGCTCTGCCGACCGTCGTGCTGGCGGCTGCCGCGGGTCTCGGGCAGGGTGTGGGCGACCTGTCTGTCCACTGGCGTCCGGACACTCGCCCTACCACATGGACCCACACTCTCGGACAGGTCCAGGTGCTCCAGCGGCAGGTCCAGCTCTCCTTTATCCTCTGCCGGCAGCACACTCTGCCTCATCAGCGGTTCTCCATGAAGCCCTGCAAAGGGTAGCCATACCACACAGGAGGGAAGAAAGGAGGGGCGACCGGAACCGGGCCCAAGAATAGGTTCGGCCCAAAGGACGGCTGTGGAAACAGGTTCTTGCCACCCAGCGACTCCTCGTGACTCCGCCTGAAGAAGCTGGCCCGAGCCCTCGGGCTCGAGGTCCGGCTGGTAAGGGAACTGTCCGGGGCTTTCCGACACCTGCGATGGAGGCAGAACCAGAGGCGAAGAGGAAAGGCGCCGGGGCCCATGTCTGCCTGCGGCATCTGGCCGTTCACACCGGCCTCCGTCTGCACGGGAGAAGGGAGCTTCGGCGCAGGTGCAGTCGCTGTCATTCTGAGCGGGTCCTTCTTGAAACCAAGCGTTGTGAGGATACACAGGAACGGGGACCTTTGGGTACACCCTGCAGGCGGCCAGGTAGGCCTGTTGCAGAGGGTACCGGTATGAATGTGGGGCCCACATAGGGCAGCTATATGCCTTTACTCCGAGACTGAAAAGAATCGAAGGATGTTCTTATCTTTAGGGAGGTCGTCCCGCTGGGGCACAGTGAGTAAGGTGGTGCGATGGCTCGGTCTCCCTTCTCGCTGCAAGGAAACCCAGGATAGAGGGGGTCCTGGTAGAGGCTCAGTGTCTGAGGCAAAGGCATCAAGGGCTGGCCTCATTAAAAAAAAAAAACAGTGAAGACTTCTGGGGGGTATTTTCACATGAACTGAAGGTTTGGGTTTCGGGAGCTACTGGGGTCCCAACAATATCAGGAAATGAGTTCCCTTCTACCTCAGAGGCCAGCAGGGAATTGATTAAAACTCAGGAGTCCAGCATAGTTCCAAAGGCTTTTACTAAATACCAATAAAACAAACTCTGCTACTGCAATCCAAGATAATGGGATTCCCCAGACCCTCTAGCTCTTGGTCAGAGCTTAGACCATACACTAGGGCCCAAGTCTCCCACCAAAGTGAATCCCAGTACCTCAAGTCAGTCCCCTTATATATCCAAAAGTAATCCTTTGACCAAGTCATATTCAATCGACGGTTTTGCCTCACCGATATCGATGTCGATACCGATGTCCTGATGGATCTATCACATCTTCCAGAAAGGCAATGGAGAAGATTATCCATGACTTCTACTCAGATCCCTTTGATAGCCACCTGCCCACATACCAAATTCTGCAGGATGGATATGTCATTCCCAACGTTCTCCCTTCTGAAATCCGACATGCCATTTCATCGGTAAAGAAGCAAACAGCACCAGGCCCAGACAGAGTCAGACCCGAACACCTGAAATCTGCCGTCAGTACTCATCAATACACCGGCTCGGCTCTTCACACGCTACCTGTCTGAATAAAGGTGCCCTGCGGAAAACCAGAAGGACAGTTCTACAGTTCAAGAAGGGAGACATCCACGACATTGGCAACTATTGCCCCATCTGCCTGTTGTCCGTCATTTACAAGTTGTTCTCTAGAGTCATCCTGAACAGACTGACAGAACATTAGATGAAGGACAAACATGCGAGCAAGCTGGCTTCCAAAAACGATTCAGCACAATCAACCATATCCACACAGTAACCAAGCTCATTGAGGTTAGTAGGGAGTTCAAGATGCCACTCTGTCTCACGTTCATTGATTTAAAAGAAAACCTTTGATTCTGTTGAGACCGAAGTGGTCATTGAAGCCCTAGCCAAACAGGGCATTCAAACCCAATACATCAAGATCCTTCGTGAGCTGTATTACGGATTCACCACCAGGATCTCACCATTCTATAAGGGAAGTGATCATTGATGTCAAAAGAGGATTTCAGCAGGGTGATACCATTTCACCAAAACTCTTCAGCACCACCCTGGAGAACATCATTCAACAATTAGAATGGGAAGGAATGGGAGTGAAAATAGACAGTCGGCAACCTCTGTTTCGCTGATGACATTGTTTTTTTTTAAGTTTTTTTTTTTTTTACAATTACAAAGATATACAATTAAAAGTTCATATTTGGGTTTTGGTCATACAGTGTTCCAGCACCCGTCCCTCCACGAGTGCCCATCTCCCACCACCAACATCCCCAGTTCCCTCCCCACTCCCCTCAGCCCTCCTCCCTGGCAGGTTCTTTATTTCTTTCCCTTTCTCTCTCTTTCTCTTTTCCTTCCCTTCCAGACTATGGATTACAGAACATACATTAAAGGGTTGTCATGTGTATCTTTTTGCCTCTATTTAATGCTCCAGTTCTAGGTTGGTATTAACCCTCGACAATTGTTAGCACACTTGATGACATTGTTCTAATAACACCAAACATTAGCCAAGCAGCACAAATGCTGGCTGACTTCGACCGAGAATGTGGAAAGATAGGTACACAGCTGAATCTCAACAAAACAATGTTCATGAAAAATGAACTAATTCCAGAGGCCCCATTTACTCTCAATGGAATAAACATCTCTGAATGCAGCAGTTATGTGTACCTAGGTCAATAACTCAACATGATGAATTACCTAAAACCTGAGCTGTGCAGGAGGAAGCGGCATGGAATGCCTTCAAGAGCATCGAAGAAATAGCTAAAGGACAAAGAACCTCCGGCTCCGGGCACATCTCTTCGACTCCACAGTTCTCCCTGCATTAACATATGCCTCAGAGACCTGGGCCCTACGAAAAGCAGGATGAGAATGGTATTCGGGTCTCCCAGAGAGGAATCGAAAGAGCTATGCTTGGAATATCACGCCTCACTCAAGTGAGAGAAGGAATCCGAGTTCTGACCTTTGTCGATGATCCAGAGTCAGGGACGCTGTCTCATTTGCCAAGGCATCGAAAAATCAGATGGGCTGGACATGTAATGCGATTTGGAGATGACCACTGGACTAGAGCCGTTACTGACTGGATCTCACTGGACGTCAAAAGATCACGTGGCTGCCTACCTACAAGATGGTCAGACTTCTTTGTCAAGACCCTGAACGAATGGATTGAGGTTCTTGGTATTTCTGGAGCTAGCAGATGCCATTGGGCTACACTGGCATGTGATAGGGTCAAATGGAAATGCTACTGGCAGCCTCTTGAGCAAATCCACAAATAACGGGATGTCAAGTGATCAAGTGATCAATCCTGTCTTCAGGGAGGTAATGTCAATAAAAGATCAACAAATCAATGTGTAGGTGTAGAAATAGGGTAGTACCACCCCTAAGGTGATACCACACTTGTTTCAGGTCTAAACAAATGATTAGGGACTAGTCCCTTTCTCTGAGATTATCTCTTAAATGTCAAAACACTGGAGAGAGAGAGGGAGAGCTGGTATAAAGAAATACATCTTTATCACTTCACACCACAGAGACTGGCCCATATCCAAAAGGGTAAAAACAACAAGTGCTGGTGGGGATGCAGGGAAAAGGGGACACTCATACATTGTTGGTGAGAATGTTGACTTGTACAACCTTTCTGGAAAAACAATATAGACATTCCTCCAAAGACTAGAAATTGAGCTCCCTTTTGACCCAGCCATACCACTCCTGGGAATATACCCTGGGAAGCCAAAAACACACAGTAGAAACACCATCCGCACTTTTATTTTCATAGCAGCACTATTCACAATAGCCAGAACCTGGAAACAACCAGTATGCCTGAGAACTGATGACTGGATAAAGAAACTTTGGTACATCTACACAATGGAAAATGAAGTTATGAAATTTGCCTATTAATGGATGGACATGGAAAGGATCATATTGAGTGAAATTAGTCAGAAGAAAAGAGAGAGATATAGAATACCTGCATTTATTTGCATGACATAAATATATATATGTGTGTATATATATACATATATATATATACATACATATACATTACCTCCCTGAAGACAGGATTGATCACTTGATCACTTGACATCCGTTATTTGTGGATTTGCTCAAGAGGGCACCAGTAGCATTTCTATTTGACCCTATCACATGCCAGTGTAGCCCAATGGCATATATATATGCATATTATGACACCAAATCCAATGTCAGTTGAAACATGGATCAGGAGGTCTTACCAAAAATGGAAATTACCACAAATGTGTGCAAATGTGTGGGAGTCAGGAGGTTAGGTAAGACAGAGAAGGAACATGTGCGAATAAACGTCGAAAGGGCTAATAACAAACTAGAACTGAGCATTAAATACAGGCAAAAAAATGCACATGATGGCCTCTAAGTGTAGGTAGTGCAACCCACAATGTGTAAAGAGAAGGAAAAGAGAGAGAGGGAGAGAGAGAAAAGAGATAAAGAACCTGCCATGGAGGCGGGCTATGGGAGTGGGGAGGGGAATTGGGGACATTGGTGGCGGGAAATGGGCACTGGTGGAGGGCGGGTGCTGGAACACTATGTGACCGAAATCTCCAAACATGAACAATGTTGTAATTGTATATCTCACAGTGGTATAATAAAATATTAATATAAAAAATAAAAAACAAAAAAAGAAATACATTTTAATGAATGTATATTCATGGGGAGAAACACATCATAATTTCATGCAATCTAGATGGTACCCACAAGATTCGTCTATTTTCTGTTCTGCACCAAGGTGATTCTGAATGTCTTGGCCTCTGTTTACTGAAAGGATAATGCTTGCATGCTTGAGGGCAAACTAGCATGATCCTTCCTTTAGTCCTAAACGATAATCTCAACGTAGCCAGGGTGGTAGTCTCCTGGTAAATTCTAACTGTCCCACTCTGGGACCAGTGGGTAGTAATTGTGTCCAATCTAGATAAAATTGAAATCAGAGTAGAGATTATAGTAATATTTCAGAAGTTACTGATTCAGAGTCAAAATGCCTCTTGTAATTGCCACACCCTCCATCAGTGTGTACACAGAAAAAGATCTCATTAGCATGAACCCTGGTTTAAGAACATGTAAATAGGCTAAACTGTAGTGGATTAAACAGGAATGATCCCAAGCTAGCTAGGCCTGCCATCCAACTCTGGTGTTGGTCCCAGAGGGATGGGTGAGCACTGGGCTACCCTAGGGTTTCCTGTAATGCTTGCATGGACCCACCAAGAGCAACTGAGTCTTATATTCCTGGGTCTTCCCAAGAGCATTGTCAACAGCGATGTTCTTGTCATGTGTTTGCTTTGCGGTGTGTGGGGTGGAGCCGGGCCTCACTCAGGCAAGCCAAGTGCTGCCTGGCGGGGCTCCAGGCCCTACCCAGCACAAGGTGCTTTTGAGCACCTCTTGGGCACCCCACCAGCTCTGCGCAGCCAACATGTGCTGTGCACCCAGGGTGGCGGCACCTCACCTGTGGCGGGAGCTCTGAGGGTGCTGTTTCAGAAAAAGAAAATGAGCAACATGCCCTGACCCCGAGCAGATGGTGTGATGGTTGGTTTTCTGTGCCACCTGGGGAGGCCATGTGGCTGAAGGGCTCAGCATGAGTCTCCGCAGGGCTGGCAGGGAATCTGTCGATGATTAATGTTTATACTCTGCAGACTCCAGAGCCGTGTGAACCCTGGCTCTGGGCCAATCAGTCTCTCATGAAACTGAAAAAGGCTCAAGTCCCTCTGGGGCAGAAGGAGCCGGCCTCAAGCCTGGGAGGAGTCAGGAGAATAGTACAGAGGTTAGGGTGCGTGACCCTGCTTCTATTCCTGGCACCGCTTGGCACCCTCTGCAGTGCTGGGTAGGACCCCAGAGCTTCCCGGAATTGCACAACCTGAGTGGTTCTCCTCAGGGCTCACACTAAAGTACTTCCTCATTTGGCTGTGTGAGGAGCCCTCTGAGGAGTGCCCGGGAGCCCCCAACTCCCTCTCTCCCTGAGACTGTAATAGAAAAATCAGTCCCAGGGCTGGGCGATAGTCCAGTGGATAGGGCTTTTGTCTTGCAGCCAGCCGACCGGGTTCGATTCCCAGCAACCCATATGGTCCCCCGAGTAATTCTTGATTCCAGAGCCAGGAGTAATCCCTGAGCATTGCCAGGTATGACCCAAAAAGCAAAATATCCATCCTGATCTCCAGCCTGCCCTATACATGCCACATGTCAGGCCCACACATGCCACATGTCAGGCCCTATACATGCCACATGTCAGGCCCACACATGTCACATGTCAGGCCCACACATGCCACATGTCAGGCCCACACATGTCACATGTCAGACCCACACATGTCACATGTCAGGCCCACACATGCCACATGTCAGGCCACACATGTCACATGTCAGGCCCACACACCACATGTCAGGCCCACACATGCCACATGTCAGGCCCACATGTCACATGTCAGGCCCACACATGCCACATGTCAGGCCCTCTCTGTCATAAGACCCCGTGTCACCATTTATGCCTGCAAGCCCTCTGTTGCCTCAGCCTCAAGTCTTGCTAGATTCAAAGCCCATGCTTTTTTCCTTCAATTTTTTAAAAGTTTGGGGCGCTGAGATATACAATAGTCTCATGATAGGAGTCCCCGCACACAAAGTTGCACCACACACAGTCCACCAGCGTGAACCCATCTCGCCCCCGCCCCCACCCCCGCCTGCGTTAAGCTTGGTTATAACTTGTGATTTCAACCGCACTCTGCGCTCCCTTGACTCGGAAAGGCTGCAGGTCTCAGAGCCATCCTGTAAGCCAAGAGATGTCGGGGCCCAGACCAGCTCCTTGTGAGGGAATGAACGCCAGCAGGCAAACCCTGGGGCCTGGTTCTGTCACCCCGAGGGCAATAGGCAGAGGGACGGGTGCCCACACCCTAAGAAGAACCGGACACACCGGCTAGAAGGGAGCACAGGGGCCAGGGCTAAGAGAATTGGCTCGTTTGGTAGAAAACAACCATGACCCCTTGGGGTTGGGGGGGAGAACACTTAGCTGAGTCATTTACAGTCTCAACACGATGTGGGTCCCTGAAAGGGAAGAAGGGATGGATGGCAGGGACATGCCCTGCCTGTCACCAAGGCCCACTGCCACACGGTGTGGGAGGAGGGATCTGGTGACAGAGCCCATGCCCAGCCAGAGCAAGACCCTGAGCTGGATCCCCAAATCACTTGGTCCCTGGACACTGCAGCTCAGCACCAGTGGGTACAGCTCTGGTCACTCCAAAGCTGCACGCACTCACCCATGCGGGCATGGTGATGGGGGGCCTGAATTTTGGTGTTTTTTTTCTTTTTCTTTTTGGGTCACACCCAGCAATGCTCATGGGTGTGACCTGGTTCTCGCCCTCAAGAATTACTCTTGGCAGTGTTCAGGGGACGTATGGGGATTGAACCTGGGGATGCTGGGAATTGAACCTGGATCGACTGTGTGCTAGGCAAACCCCTCCCCCTGTGCTATCACCCAGGCCCAAGGGGTGGGGCTGAGTTTAGGCATGCATTGCATCTCCTGCCTGCCGGGAACCCCAGGACTGAGCACAGGGTTCTGCACCCTCTCCCACGGGAAACAGTAGCCTTCCAGCCATCCCAGCAGGCTCCCCAAGCACCCACTGCTGTCTCCCCCAGGGGGAAGCCCAACCCCTGCCCCCACGAGCTTGGGGTCACACAAGCTGTCAGGGATTCTTGAGCCAATGGTAAGGGAAGCTGAGCTCACAGCACCGCCCCAAGCACAGCCTGAGCCCAGGCTTGTCGCACAGGTGCCTGTAGGGTGAGGCCCAGATCCATAATCCCCACCCCACCCCCACCGCCTCTGGCCGACAGGCACCTTCACCTCCCTCCAGAGGAACTTTCCAGGCTGAGGTCACCAGGCTGAACCTGCAGGAGGGTTTTACTGAGGGGGAAGGGAAGGAAGAGGTTGAGGCACAGGAGGGGAAGGGGGGAGAGGTCTTGGAGACTAAGGCCCCAATTGCAGACTGCTAGGCCCTCCTGGCTCGTTCCCTGGACTGGTGTGGGCAGAGCATGGCCCACGGCGCCCGGAGACCGCCCTCCCTCCCTCCCCTCTCTCCCTCCCTCCCTCCCTCACAGATCTTTGTCCCAAGGAGGGGTTCAGAGTGAGCAATGGGGAAGAGGAGGCAAACCAGGCACTGTCCCCGGAGCAGGGAGGGCTGAAAACCTGTAGGTACCCTGGGAGTGATGGCAGAGAAGGACTTTCAGGAGGGAGGCCCAGGGACGGTCCCCTAGAGAGGAGCCACGGGGGCTTCTACATGAGGATAGACTGGACACTGTGAGAAGTTCTGGGCTTGACTTTGATTTTTTTTTGGAGGAAGAGCACACCCAGTAGTGCTCAAGGCTCACTCCTGGCTCTGCGCTCAGGACTCAGAGCTCACTCCTGGCTCTGCGCTCAGGACTCAGGGCTCACTCCTGGCTCTGCGCTCAGGACTCAGGGCTCACTCCTGGCTCTGCGCTCAGGAATCATTCCTGCATCTGTGCTCAGGACTCAGGGCTCATTCCCTGGCTCTGCGCTCAGGACTCAGGGCTCACTCCTGTCTCTGCGCTCAGGAATCATTCCTGCATCTGTGCTCAGGACTCAGGGCTCACTCCTGGCTCTGCGCTCAGGACTCAGGGCTCACTCCTGGCTCTGCACTCAGGACTCAGGAATCACTCCTGGCTCTGCGCTCAGGACTCAGGGATCACTCCTGGCTCTATGCTCAGGGCTCAGGGATTACTCCTGGCTCTGTGCTCAGGGCTCACTCCTGGCTCTGTGCTCAGGGCTCAGGGATCACTCCTGGCTCTGTGCTCAGGGCTTAAGCCTGGTTCCGTGCCAAGTCTCACTCCTGACTCTACTCAGGGTTCCGCATGCAATGCTGAGTACGGAACTGGGTCAGCCAAAGTGCAGGACCTGTGCCTTACCCATTGTACTATCTCTCCAGTTCCTGGATTTGATATTATTGGACAGAGACAGACCTCAGAGCTGTTAACCGCTTCCTAGGCAGGGAGAGCGCCTTCAGGAGCACCCCCAGGTCTGGGTTCCAGCTGGCCAGGTTGATGTAAAGGAAATAGGAGGCATGGGGTGGATGGACTAAGGCTCCAGCTCCCAAAGGCCAGGCCTCAGGGTGGGGTTTTTCTGGCGAGGTGTGGCAGAGGCGAATCCTGGTGGCTTTAGATCTCCTCAGTCATAATATCGAGGATCCAAATGCTGTGACCTTTCGTCGCCCTAAAGCCCAGGTGTGTGCCTTCATGATGGGGAGCAAGTGCTCACCGCAGGATCTCAGGGCCCCTTGAGGCGGCTCAACAATCAGCGCCTGGGCTGACCATAAAGTCTTTCTCTGAACAGCAACTGACTCCCATCAGATCTGCCGGCCTTGAATCAAGGTAAGGGAGTCCTCATTCTCTACCAGAAAGCCCATAAGTCTGCATCCCGGGCACGGTACAGCGGACCTACATGTGAGCCAGGTCTCGGAAATGCAGGCAAGTGTGTGACCCGCAGAACGGAGGGCCAGGCACCAGCTCCCTGGGAGAGGAATTTGTTCTAACCTGCATTTCTCAAACCTACACTGGGAGGCCTCCTGACCCTCTTCAGGTTAAAGCTCTGTGGGGTCACGCTACCTCAGAGGGGGCAGGAGCAGCGCCGTTGGCCGTCCAGCCTGGGAAGCGCCATCTCCTCCCGCAGGTCCCCATCAACAGGCCGCTGTTGTTTCAGATCTTGATTGCTTATCACTCACCCAAAATAACCCAAATGCAGCATCTTGCCAGCTGTAGCTCCATTTAGACGCCAAACACGTTCAGCTCCAGAACAGGCAAGCGCCAGGAAGGAGCCCTTCCTGGGGCCGTCAGGAGTGAACTGAACATGGAGAAACAGTGTGACAGGTAACAAGGAGAGGCAGTGTGACAGGTAAGGCTCTCACCTTGAATGCAGCCAACCCGGCATTGCATATGGTTCCCTGTGCCCTCCAGTAGGGACTCCTGAGTGCAGAGCCAGGAATAAGCTCTACACATCTCGGGGTGTAGCCCAAAAGCAAACAAAAAAGAGAGCGTGGGCATGGAGGAGATAGTACAGCAGAGAAGGCGCTTCCCTTGCACATGGACAAGCCAGTTCCATTCCTAGTATCATATATGGTGATGGTTTGACATTGATTCTTTTTTGGAGGGAAAGGCCACACCCAGGGGTGCTTAGGGCTTACTCCCGGCTCTGCACTCATGGGTCAGTCCTGGCAGAAGTGATCCCTGAGTGCAGAGCCAGAAGTCCTGAGCACCACTGGGTGAGGCCCCCAAACAAGAAACAAATGCAGGCATGATGCCCACACCTCACAGTCTGACCCCCACACACAAACGGGGCCTCTGTAACTAGGATGCTTTGAGACAAAAGATGAGATCACTCGGGAGTTGGGTGGACCCGGAAGTCCATAACCATGCTCTCATAAAAGGGGGGGTGAGGCCGGATGGCTACAGAAGCTGGCTGTGAAGATAGGCCACAGCTGGAGGGAGACGCCACAGGAAGTCGGAGGCTCCGGGGCCTGGCGGAGCAGCACGCCCCAGCCACTGGCAACCTTTAGCTGGTCACGTCTGCTCCAGAGTGCATCTGATTTTGGTTGTTTTGGGCCCATACCTGGTGCCGTTCAGGGCTTACTCCTGGCTCTGTGCTCAAGGATCACTCCTGGCAGTGCTGGGGGATTATATGGGGTGCCAGGGATCCAACCTAGGTCAGCTGACAGCCATATATACTGTACTAAGTCACCAGCTTCTCCATCCCAGAGTATTCTAGAACTGTGAGAGAACGCACACCTGCTGTTGCAGGTCGCCCAGAGTGTGAGATGTTATGTGGCCACAGGTCATCACACGCCCGGCTCTCCGCACCCCCACAGAGGTGAAGAACAGCGGTGAAGGACAGACCTCACACGGCAGCTCTCAGACACAGCTTTAATGGGGCGTGTGGAATCCCCACTCTTCCGTCCAGCCCAGCCTTGGGGAGTCCTGTGAGGGGACCAGGGCCCTTTGGCAGTAGCTGGAGAGTTTTTTTCCCAGAGGAGCTGGAACTTTGGTCGGGGCCAAGAGAGGCAGTGCCAGGCAGGGACCCTGGGGGGGATGGCCCCTGGAGTCTGGCTGGAGGCATCACTATAGCTTCATGCCACTCCGGCGCCGTGAGTCCTTCCGGGCAATGGGACTGAAGTTCACGATCTCCTTATAGATGTGTTCTGCGGGAGGCAGAGGTCGGAGGTCCCCAAAGGGCAGAGTGCGAGAGAGAGCCCCCAGTGAGACAGTGGGAGGCAGGGAGTGGGTCCAGGAAGGAGGGGAGGACCCCGGGAGGGAGAGTGAGGCGCGACAGGAGACGCCCGGGGCAGGGCGAGAGCCGCGGGGCTCTGCTTACGCTTCCACTCATCCACTGTGAGTTTCTCGCGCTCCAGAGAATCGTCATAGGTTGCAGGGCCACAGTCTCCTCCTCAGGGTCCCGGAAGGGCTCAAAGAACGGGTGGGCGAGGGCCTGTGTGGCTGTCAGACGTTTGTCCACGTCCAGCTCCAGGATCTTCTCCAGCAGGTCGGTGGCTGCAGCAAGACTGTGAGGTGCACCCCCATCCCAGGCGGACACCCCCAACCCAGGCAGACACCCCTTCCCCAGGCCCAGGGAGGGCACCCCTTTCCCCAGGCCCAGAGGGTACTGCCTTCTTCCTGTTCTAAACCAGAGCTCCTAGGCCTGGACTAAGACTCACCCTGGGGGCTGGCACGTGGAAAGAGCTGAGAAAAGTCCTTCTTGGGGCTCTGGGGCAGGGACTGGATATAGCATTTGGCCTGGCGGACAGACAGACAGACAGACAGACAGATGTACGGGCATGACCGAGTGTCCTGACACCCACCTCCAGGAAATAGGCTTGGGATATTCCCAGATCCCAGAAAGGGCCCAGCTAAAGCAGAGAGGCCCAGATGGATTTGCGGACCCAAACCCCTTTGCAAATCAAGACTCAGCACCTCCTTAGAAATATCGCGTTGCTGCTTTCAACAGGGCCCCCACCCCTGCAGCCCACCTGGGTACCAGCCCCCTTCCTCGGCCTGAGGCCCAGGTCAGAGCTCAAAGTGACCCCAAAGGAAGACAAGGTGAACCCCCCCCTGCCCAAGTCAGTCCTTGGTCAGCAGCCGTACAGTTGAGGGTCTTCCCCGTGAAGGCCAGGGCCACTCACGGCCCCAGGCCACTCACCGCCTTATCGTTCAGCTTCTGGACAAACTCTGCGCCTGGCACCCCAGTCACCTTCAGGATCTGGCGACAGCTGGTCCAGGTCTGGGCCTCGAATTAAGGCTGGGCACAGGCTGGCGGGTCCCGGTCTGCTCTTCCTGACACCCTCCTGTCCCCATCCTGGCCATGCTTTACTGTAGTGTCCTGAGAGCCACCTGTGCCAACTGCCCCCTGCTTTCAGGGAAATGTTCCCCACCCCAGAACCTGGGTCTCCAGAAGGCTTCTCCACCTGCCTGGCTGGATCTGGGGTCCCCACAAACACTCCCAAGCCCTCACTGTGTCACCTTCAGTGACAGGACACAGCTTCTCCTCTTCCCTACTCTGCACAGTGATGGGGGCACTGCACACCACAGCCCTTCTTTTGGGGTCACACCTCTCAGCCCTCAGCCCTGTAGGGGGCATGAGGAGCTGGGGCTGACCTGGGCTCCTGCATGCACAGCATGTGCCTTAGCCGGTCAAGTTCTCGCCCGTCTCCTGCTGAAGCCACTCGGCACATGCAGTTGGCAGTCTTGGACCCACACTCGGGGGTCAGCCTGCAGGGCACCACTGTCTCACTGTGAAAGGCCCTCCCTACAGGGAACACGGTTCATGGTCTCATAAGAGAGATGGGGCCACGGTGATAGCACACGGCCAAGGAGGGTCCAATCCCCAGCCCACGTATGGTTCCTGAGTCCTGCAGAAGTGATCCCTGAGCACAGAGCCAGGAGTAAGCCCTGAAAACCACTGGGTGTAACCCCAAATTCTCCCTCCTCCGAAACAAAAGCAAAAAACATGGGATGAGCATGTGCTTCAAGTAGCCCCTGAGTTTGATGCCTGGCACATAGAGCCCTGAGCACTGCAGGCGAGGGCCCAAAAATCGGTGAGGGAGGAGAGGGGCCAGCGGGGGGGGAGGGGGTTGAAGAAACAGAGACAGGGAAAAGCAACAGAGAGAGAGAGGAGGGAGAGAGGAGTGGACAGAGAGCAGAGGAGAGAGAAGAGGAAAGGGAGAGAGGGAGAAAGAAAGAGGAGAGAAAGAGGGAGAGGGGCGAGAAAGACAGAAAGTCAGGGAGTCAGAGAAAGAGAGGGAGAGAGAAAAAGAGATAAAGAGAGAGGGAGGGAGAGAGAAAAGAGCGAAAGAGAGGAGGGAGGAAGGGAGGGAGGGAGAGAGAGATAGAGAGAGAGGGAGAGAGAGAAATAAACAGTATCATGCAGGAATCTTCCCCTCCAGCTTCCCAAAGGATACAGTCTTTCCCCTTGAACAGGGTCTTGCCCGTCAGCATCTCTGCCATGATGCAACCCACAGACCAGATGTCCACTGCAGAGGGAGGGGAAGGTGTGTCAGCTGGCCAGGGCCGTGACCGGGTTGGGTGAGGGGAGCCCGCCCGCTGTCCTGGACACGGACCTGTCTGATTGTAGTGCATCCAGCTGAGGATCACCTCCGGGGCGCGGTACCAGCGTGTCACCACGTAGCCCGTCATCTCTGCATCTGCGTGCCGTGCCAGCCCAAAATCCAGGATCTACGGCTCAGGGGACATTGGGAGAGAAGGAGCCCGCTGAGAAGGGGAGACTCCTTGAGCTGCATTTGGGGTGTGGGTCCTATGGAAGAGCCCCACCCCACCCCCACCCCTGTGCCTGGGGCCAACTCTGCCTGCAGTACACTCACCTTCAGCTCACAGTCCTCGTTCACAGCAAGGTTACCAGGCTTCAGGTCCTGTTGGGGGAGAGCGGGCCCTGGACTGAGGCTGAACCCCAGCCCAGCAGCCCACCCAGCCCAGCCAGCTCACCCCTTCCCAGCTTGACCACCCCCAGCAGGGGACACTCACCCTGTGGATGACCCCTGCCGAGTGGATATACTGCGTGAGGGAGACAGAAATGTGAGCAGCCCCCTGTTCCCCGTCTCCTGCTCCCCAGCCCCAGCCCCTCCCGCATCAGGCTTCAGCACTAAGTGGCCCTTCTGCCATCCTGCAGGTCCCCAACCCACCTTGAGTCCCTTCAGCATCTGATACACCAGGTACTGGATTTTGTCCTCACTGAACTCCATGCCCATGAGTTTCTGCAGGTCCGTCTGCATGAAGGGCATCACCAGATAGCTGCAAGGCACACGGGCTTCTAGAAACGTCCCCTGACCACCCGCGCCAGGTCTGAGTCAGTGGGGGGCGGCGCAAGGGCGTGACACAGCAGGGGTCTTTGAGATGAGTGACAGTACAGAAGGTCCGCCCGCCACTCACAGATGGCCAGCTCTCCCCAAACAGGCCTGGTCCACTCACAGCTGGCCAGCCCTCCCCAAACAGACCTGGCTCCCAGGTGGGCCATGCCACTGAGTCCAGGGTGTTTCCACTGGAGCATGTCCAGAAAAGCCCAGAGTCAGGGTCCCGCTTGCAAAAAACGCCCACTCACGACCTTTCGCACGCCCCACAGAAAGCCAGACACATCTGCCAGCACCTCCTGCTTCTCAAATATCTGCTCCCAGAGGTCAGGCCGCCAAGATGACGGAGCTAACCGGGAGAAGGGCTGGTTTTCCCAGAAGGAAACAATGAAACCACTTCCAGCTGGGGTGGAAGGAGGAAAAGACAGGGGAGGAGAGTTGGGGGGACAGGAAGAGAGAGAGAACAGAGAGAGAGAGACAGAGAGAGAAGAGAGAGACAGAGAGACAGAGAGAGACAGAAGAGAGAGAGCAGAGAGACACGAGAGAGAGAGCGAGAGAGAGAGAGAGAGAGAGAGAGAGAGAGAGAGAGAGAGAGAGAGAGAGAGAGAGAGAGGAAGGCCTTACCCACAACCAACCGCAGTTCAATCCCTGGCACTCGGTATAGTCCCCAAGCACCACGGGAAGTGACCGCTGAGTCCTGCTTTCTCAGAATCACTGCTTCCTGGTGTGATCCCCCCGACCCCCCCAAATTGTAAAAGAAAACTAAAAAGGAGCACCAGAAAAGAGGCACCAGGGAGGGGGCCATCACCATGAGCCTGACAGGGTTTGCCTCCTGCCTGACCCTCTTCATCTTTATCCTTCCTTCCCCATGGCCCTAGTGCTTTCTTCTTGGGGGAAGCACGCCAGTTGGTCCAAGATCTACCCTCCCCGGACCTTCCTTCCTCGATGCCTCCCTTCACCACTTGTGTCCCTCCTGGAGCGTGAGGGAGCGTGGTGGGCAGTGCGGCACCTGCTCCGCTCACCACTGAAGTTTGGGAGCAATCTCTCCTGGGAGGGCCAAAAGACCCCCTTCACGTCTTTCTGCAAGCCTGACCACTCACTCAAGCATCTTTGCCTTGCCTGCTTCTGATTCGCCTCGTTCGGTTCTTTGATGTTTCCTCTCATGGATTTTTCTCTCGAGACTTGTACTAGAATCACACATGGAAGGGGGCAGCTAGTGTTTGCTCCCGTCCATGTGTGGATTCTAGTATCTCAGTCCAGGGTACTCGACCATGTTCTACTTGGCCCTGAACCTCAGTTATCATCTGGGGGTGGGAGGGCAGGGACTCTCCTGGTCCAAGTCCACATCCCTGATGATCTGGCCTTGCTGGGGTCTGGATTTATTGACAACGGCTGATTAAAGAACTGAATATTCTGGGCTGGAGAGGGCACTTGCCTTGCATGTTACTGATGTGGCTTTGATCTCTGGCATCCCATATGATTCCAGAGCACTGTCAAGAGTGATTCTGAATGCAGAGCTTGGAGCAACCCCTGAGCACGCCCGGTGTGCCCAATCCCCCCACCACCACCAAACAAAAAGAGCTGAATATTCTTTTTTTATTTTTGGCTTTTTGGGGGTCATATAGGGTTACTCCTGGCTCTGCACTCAGAAATTACTCCTGGTGGTACTCAGGGGACCATATGCCATGCTGGGGACGGAACCCAGGTCAGCCATAAGCAAGGAAAATGCCCTCCCTGCTGTGCTATTGCTCCAGTCAAAAACGGAATATTCTGGTGCCTGAGAGACAGTGCAGCAGGCAGGGCACTTGCCTTGCCCGTGGCTGACGTGGGGTTCAATCCCCAGCAGATCCTATCCTCTGAGCCCTCCAGGAATGATCCCTAAGGTGCAGAGCCCTGAGCAGCCAGGTGTGACCCAAAAACAATAAAAACATTTGAATACTCATAAGCACTTCAAATGTGCAAGTGTCCCAAGAGAGTGGTCCCTTTTCTTTCTCCAAGATGCATCTTCTTCCACCTTGCTTCCAATTCGAGGCTGATCTCCCTGATGTCCGCCCCCACCCCACCTTGCAGCCTCCCGAGCCAGAGAGGCAGTGGGGAGTTAAGGTGTTTTCTTAGTCCCTGGAACCACATATGGTTCCCTGAGCACTACCGGAGTAACGTCTGCAGAGAGTCCAAAGCAGTCCCCGCGTACTGCCAGGTGCCGCCCAAACACTCCCCACGGAAATCCGCCCCCTCTACTTTATGTGGGTCCTTTTGTGGGTCTCCGCCATCTCCCATCAGTTCTGATCAGAGCCTTATCACCTGTATGGCCAGGAGGCAGGCTGTGGATGCAGGCTGGGCACTCAGCTTGACCACACCAGTCGCTGGCCTCCCCCCTACCCATCAACCTTCTCCACATGCCCCAACAATCTGATCTTACAAGTGGGTGGCACAATCCTTGCTCAGCCACTTCTTTCTTTCTTTCTTTCTTTCTTTCTTTCTTTCTTTCTTTCTTTCTTTCTTTCTTTCTTTCTTTCTTTCTTTCTTTCTTTCTTTCTTTTCTTTCTTTCTTTCTTTCTTTCTTTCTTTCTTTTCTTTCTTTCTTTCTTTCTTTCTTTCTTCCTTCCTTCCTTTCTTCCTCTCTTCCCTTCCTTCCCTCCTTCCTTCCTTCCTTCCTTCCTTCCTTCCTTCCTTCCTTCCTTTTTATTATTATTTGGGCTTTTTTGCAACACACCCACTGATACTCAGGGGTTACTCCAGTGATACTTAGGGGTTACTTGTGGTTCTGCACTCAGGGATTACTCCTGGTGGTGCTCAAGGGACCCTATGGGATGCAGGAGACCAAACCCAGGTCACCCGTGTGCAAGGCAAACACTGTCCGACCTTTCTACTGCCAAGCGTCCTCATCCTTCAGGGTGGGGTCAAATGTTGCCTCTTCTATGAAGCCCCAGATGTGGCACGCCAGCACCTGCTGGTGACACTGGACCAGCACAAATATCCATGGATATTTGAAACCCAAACTGCAATTCCCTTCCTGCCCATTCAAATTCCCAGTTGAGGGCCAGCAGCTCTTTGCTAGCAGAAGCCCATTCAAAAAAATTGCTCTGCATTAAATATAAAACAAAGCTCATCTGGCAAAGGGGCCTTTGAAGCAGGTTATGGAGAAACTACTACCCAGCACAGCCAAGCCAGCAACTTCAAGTTCTGTCTTTGTGACTGTCAAACGCCCCGTCAGCTGGAGATGGGCTGCTCCCCTTTCATGCTATAAGGCCCCCCCAATGTTCAGCCCTGCACTTGGGCCTGTGGGAGCAGTTTGAGGGCAAGTGTGGCAAGATGAGCTGATTCCAGCCCTCTGAGTGCTGGTAGCTAAGTCACAACTGCGGAGCCCACAGAGCCCCCCGCTGCTTCCTGCTTGCTCTTCCTTCCACACTTGGCTAAAGAATCTTTCCAAGGAGAATCCTAACCTCACCCAAAGGAATGGGGACTCCCAGAAGCAGGACCCAAGGACAGAAGCTGATCATTTATTTTGTTGTATGCTGGGACGCCAACTTGGAGCTCACAGGAAGGGGCTGAGCCACCTCCCAGCCCCTGAGTAGAGAGAACAGAGTGTCTCAGAGACTTAGGTTGCAAAGTCACAAAGACCGGTGCAGATCAACTCACAAGTCTTGGAAGTTGCGCAGGGAGGAGGCCGGGTGTGAAGACATCCAGGAGGCCGATGACCTGGGAAAGGTCGGGTGTGAGGGTTCCCAGCACGGGGCCACCCACCTTCCCACAGGCTAACCACTGCAGGCCTTCTTGGAAGTCTTGAGCCCCTGGTCCAGAGGGGGCTTCAGTGCCCAGGGACAGAGCCAGGTGGGGAGGGCACATGCTCACTGCCCACCTCCCTCCCCCCCAGTCAGATACTCAGGCCTCTAGCAGGAGCCCCCCAGCAGGCTGCTTTGTTTCTAGAGGACACCTGGAGGGGTTTGCTGAGGAACGGGCTTCCGATTTGAACCTTTTACAGTCTCTTTCTTTCTTGCTTTGGTCTTGGTTTTGGGGTCCCACACCAAGGTGCTCAGGGCTGCCTCCTGGCTCTGCACTCAGGGTTCACTCCTGGCGGGTCTTTAGGGGACCATATGAGGTAGCTGGTTATTAAGCCAGAGTCTGCCCCCTGCAAGGCCAAGAGCCTTATCCTACATCACTACTATCACGGTCACTCGCAGAAGAGAACATTATCCAGAGCCCTGGGCCTCTGATCTGAGTCTAGAACAATTGACAAATTGCCTCTGAGATCCTAGATCCTTCAAACGGTCAGTTTGCACCTGTCACGGTCGATTTTGCTTCTCTGCGGGCATGCCCAGAAAACCCTCGCAGAGAATGAAGTAATGCCCTGCCCCGAGCTCCATCCCCGGCCTCCATCACGGGCCCAGATGCTTTCCTGGCTCTGGGGAGCATCCCAAGGGCCAAGGCTGGACCCCAAGGCCTCCCTCATGCACACAAAGCAAAGTGTGAACTCTGGCGCTGAGCCACAGTCCCGGCTCCTAGGTAGCCTCAGTTTAATAATGAAGTATGGAACTGGGGTGGGGGGTGGGGACAAGGAAAGACGATGGAGCAGGGATAGAGTCTGTCCTGAGCTGAGCTCTGGGGCGTTCCCCTCCCCTCCCGCCCCGCCTCCTGGCCCGGCCTACGTTCTCATGCTGCATGTGCTTCAGCAGCAGCAGCTCCCGGTAGGCGCGCTTGGCGAAGATCTCGCTCTGGAAGGGTCGGCTCAGCTTCTTGATGGCCACCTTCTCCCCTGACCGCTTGTCGATGGCAGAGCTGCGAGGGTCACGGGTGTGTCAGCACCACGGGCTGAGTCTGCTCCCCCAGCTCTGCCCCGGGCCCCAAAACCCCTCCAGGAAGGGCTGAGTGGGAAGGGCAGTTGCGACCCGTCCCCCTCGCCCTCCACTTCCGGGGATGGGGGGGGCAGCAGCGAGGGGGACAGGCCCGAGAGGGAGGGGTGCCTGCACCCGGCAGCCTACACGCGCCGCTCGCAGGTCATTTCTCCACGGGGTGGGGGTGGGTGGGAACCTCCGGTGACCGTCGGGGGTTCGCTGGGACCACTTAGATCCCTGGTAACGCCCCAAGTTCTGGGCAATCAGAACCGGGCTAAGCAGTTCACCGAGGGCCCCAAAGCCGGGAAAGGCAAGGTGGAGGCGCCCACGCTGGCCCTGCCCAGACTCCGCCGCGGTCGCGGCTTCTCCCCCTGGCTGTCGCCACCGCCCAGCGCGCCTGGGACACCTGCCGGCCCGCCGCCGGTGCTGGGCCTGGAGTCGGCGATCCACGGGAGGGCGCAGGGCCGCCAGCGCTCGGCAGGCGAGAGGGGACACCCTAGCCGGCTGGAGAAGGGGTTCAGGGCCCGGCCTCCCTGAGCGCGGGGTTCCTGCGCCCGCAGCGCGTCCGCCCTGTCGCGGGCTCTCACCACACGGCTCCATAGGCCCCGCTGCCGACGTGCGTCGGGGACACGTAGGTCTTGGCAGTTCCCAGGCCAGTCTTGTGCACGTCCTGCTTGTAAAAGCCCTTTTTCCGGATGAGGCTCATCCCAGGCACTCTGTCGCGGCGGCCCCAGCGCGGCGGTTCGTTCTCCGCCCGCGAGCTCCCGGCGCCCCGGCCCCGCCGCGGCAGCCACCGCCCGCCGAGCCCGCCCCGGGCCGGCCGCTCCTCCGCGGGGGCGGGTCTCGGGGCCCAGACGCGCCGCACCCAGGTGCGCTCGGCGCCGCCCCCTGCGCAGGGACACACCTGCCGGCCGACCTGGGGAGGCGGCTGGTGGCACCCCTTGGACTCACCGAGTCACGAGTGCGGGGGAGAGAGGTCAGGGCGCCTGGCGGGATCAGGGGGGCTTCCCTGGGGTGCGGAGAACTTGTTACCCCCAGGGAAGACTCCCAGGGAAGCGGGGTCCTTGGGAACTCTGGGGTGGGCGGGGGGAGGAGATTCATCTCTCTGGGGCGTTTTTGGAGGACAATTTAGGAAAGAAAAATAAAAAACCCAACCCGTTGGCTTTGCTCTGGAAAGCGTCAAACACGTACCCAGGATGTCTCAGGTTTAGACACGTATGCAGTCCCCGTGGGGGTTTATTTCGATTTAAGGTGCAATCCTGATTCACTCAGGTCTGGGAGGGAGCCAGCGTTCGTGTTTGTTTTTGCAATGATCAGCCCAGGGCTTCACACATGCGAGGCATGTGCTCTGTGACCCACATCCCTGCTCCAAGACTCCAGCGTTGCAGATCGCAGGCTGAGCGCAGACACTTGGCACTTTGATACTTTGGTGCTGAGTCCAGCAACCAGGCCTGCATGCCCCGAGGCCCACCCATCTCCCAATTTCTGGTCAATTCTCCCCTCGTTTATTTGTCTGTGTTTGCAGTGATTGAACCCAGGTCTCGCGCAGGCAAGGCCAGCCTTTACCTCCGGGCCAGGCTCTTGGTCCTGCCCCTATTTTTTATTGTTCTTTGCGGGACTCTGGAGGTTCAGGGGTTACTCGCTGTGATCAGAAGCCAACTTAGTGTTTGCTCCCTTCCATGTGTGATTCTACTTCCGTCACCGGAATCACACCTGTAGGTGCCTGGGAGAGAGGATGCGGCTTCTGGTTGGAACTTGGGTTCCTGTGGGTGCTAGAACTGGCTCCCGGCTCTGAGCTCTCTAGCTAGCTTTCTTCCCAGTCATTTGGAAGCAAAACCAGAGATTTTTCATTTCATGTAAACATGTCTTTCCCAGGGCCAGAGAGCTGGGCAGGGAGCGAGGCACCCGCCAGCCCTGGCTTGACCCCGAGAGTGCTTCACGTGCCCCCAAGAACCTGCCAGCAGTGTTCCCCGAGCACAGAGCCAGGAGCAGGTCCTGGCCACTGCTGGTAAGGCCCCCAAACCAAAACAACAGCAACAAAAGGTCTTAATGAGCTGGACTGATAGCATAGTGAGGAGGGCATGTCCTTGCATGCGGCCAACCTGAATTCCATCCCCAGCACCATATGGTCCCCTGAGCACCACCAGGTGTAATTGCTGAGCTCAAAGCCAGCAGTGACCCCCTGAGACTGCAAGGTGTGCCGCCCCGCCCCACCATCACCAATTAAAAAAAGGCTTGAAACCAAAAAGAGCTTTTGTGAAGAAATGTGTGTGCTGTAAAATGAGGCGGAGGGGGATGGCTAAGGGAGAGGAGTCGTGGAGGGAAACTGAGGACATTGGTGGTGGGAAATGTACACTGGTGGAGGGATGGGTGTTGGAATATTGTATGACTAAAACTCAATCATGAAGAACTTTGTAACTATGTATCTCAAGGCAATTCAATTTTAAAAATATTTGAAGAATAGGGGCTGGAGGCGATAGCACAGTGGGTAGGTCATTTGCCTTGCATGCGACCGACCGGGTTCCATCCCCGGCATCCCATATGGTCCCCTGAGCACCGCCAGGAGTAATTCCTAAGTGAAGAGCCAGGAATA
>JAJIBD010034269.1:0-16956 GCA_021461705.1 Cryptotis parvus | reverse complement strand
TAATTGCCACACCCTCCATCAGTGTGTACACAGAAAAGATCTCATTAGCATGAACCCTGGTTTGGGAACATGTAAATAGGCTAAGCAAACTAGTGGATTACAGTAATGATCCTAAGTTATCTAGGGTTCCGCCATCCAACTCTGGTGTTGGTCCCAGAGGGATGGGGTGAGCAATTGGCTACTCCTAGGCTTTCCTAATGCTTGCATGGACCCACCAAGAGCAACTGAGTCTTATATTCCTGGGGTCTTCCCAAGAGCATTGTCAACAGCGATAAAGTTCTTGTCATGTGTTTGCTTTTGCGTGGGTGGAGCCCGGCCTCACTCAGGCGAAGCTAAGTGCTGCCTGGCGGCTCCAGGCCCTACTTCCAGCACAAGGTGCTTTTTGAGCACCTCTTGGGCACCCTAAATTAAAGCCTCCCGCTATGCTCAGCCAACATGTGCTGTGCACCCAGGGTGGCGTCACCTCACCTGTGGCGGTAGCTCTGAGGGTGCTGTTTCAGAAAAAGAAATGAGCAACATGCCCTGACCCCGAGCAGATGGTGTGATGGTTATTTTCTGTGCCACCTGGGGAGGCCATGTGGCTGGAAGGGCTCAGCATGAGTCTCCGCAGGGCTGGCAGGAATCTGTCGATGATTAATGTTTATATTTCTGCAGACTCCAGAGCCGTGTGAACCTCTGGCTCTGGGCCAATCAGTCTCTCATGAAACTGAAAAGGCTCAAGTCCCTTCAGGCAGAAGGAGCCGGGCCTCAAGCCTGGGAGGAGTCAGGAGAATAGTACAGAGGTTAGTGTGTGACCCTGCTTCTATTCCTGGCACCGCTTTGGCACCTTTCTGCAGTGCTGGGTAGTACCCCAGAGCTTCCTGAATTGCACAACCTGAGTGGTTCTCCGGCTCGCACTAAAGTACTTCCTCATTTGGCTGTGTGATAATTCCTCTGAGGGAGTGCCCGAGCCCCCTAACTCCCTCTCCTGAGACTGTAATAGAAAAAATCAGTCCCAGGGCTGGAGCGATAGTCCAGTGGATAGGGGCTTGTCTTGCAGCCAGCCGAACAATTCCGGTTCGATTCCCCTGGAAAGCAAAACCCCATATGGTCCCCTGAGTAATTTTGATTCCAGAGCCAGGAGTAATCTTCTGAGCATTGCCAGGTATGACCCAAAAGCAAAATATCCATCCTGATCTCCAGCCTGCCCTATACATGCCACATGTCAGGCCCACACATGCCACATGTCAGGCCCTATACATGCCATGTCAGGGCCCACACATAAAGTTCACATGTCAGCTCCATTATTACGTTACAATGCAACAGCTCCAGCACATAAGTCACATGTCAGACCTGTACTAAGACAACATGTCAGGCCCATTACATGCCACATGTCAGGCCCACACATGTCGCTACATGGTCAGGCCCACACACACTACACAAGTCAGGGCCCACACATGCTAAGCATGTCAGGCCCACACATGCGCCGCTACGTCAGGCCCACACACGCCACATGTCAGGCCCCTCTCCTCTGTCATAAGACCCCGTGTCACCATTTATGCCTGCAAGCCCTCTGTTGCCTCAGCCTCAAGTCTTGCTAGATTCAAAGCCCATGCTTCTTTGTTTCAATTTTTTAAAGTTTGGGGCGCTGAGATATACAATGTCTCAAGGATAGGAGTCCCTGACACAAAGTTGCACCACACACAGTCCACCAGCGTGAACCCATCTCGCCCCGCCCCACCCGCTCATGCTAAGCTTGGTTATAACTTGTGATTTCAACCGCACTCTGCGCTCCTTGACTGTAAAGGCTGCAGGTCTCAGAGCCATCCTGTAAGCCAGAGAGATGTCGGGGCCAGACCAGCTCCCTTGCAGGAGGGGGAATGAACGCCAGCAGGCAAACCCTGGGGCCTGGTTCTGTCACCCCGAGGGCAATAGGCAGAGGGACGGTGCCCATAATCTCTAAGAAGAACCGGACACACCATAGAAGGGAGCACACAGGGGCCAGGGCTAAGAGAATTGGCTCGCTTAAACAACGCCTTCACACCTCCTGGGGTTGGGGGAGAACACTTAGCTGAGTCATTTACAGTCTCAACACGATGTGGGTCCCTGGTAAGGGAAGAAGGGGATGTATGGCAGGGACATGCCCTGCTCTCACCAAGGCCCACTGCCACACGGTGTGGGAGGAGGATCTGGGTGACAGAGCCCATGCCCAGCCAGAGCAAGACCCCAGCTGGATCCTCAAATCACTTCTGTCCCTGGACACTGCAGCTCAGCACCAGTGGGTACAGCTCTGGTCACTCCAAAGCTGCACGCACCACCCATGCGGGCATGGTGATGTGGGGCCTGAATTTTGGTGTGTTTTTTTCTTTTTTTTTGGGTCACACTCCAGCAATGCTCATGGGTGTGACCTGGTTCTGCCCCCCAAGAATTACTCTTTGGCAGTGTTCAGGGACGCATGGGGATTGAACCTGGGGGATGCTGGGAATTGAACCTGGATCGACTGTGTGTTAGGGCAAAACCTCCCTCCCTGTGCTTAGTCCCAGGCCCAAGGGTATTGAGTTTAGGGGCATGCATTGCATTTGGCCTGCCGGGAACCCCAGGACTGAGCACAGGGTTCTGCACCCTCTCCCACGGGAAACAGTAGCCTTCCAGCCATCCCAGCAGGCTCCCCAAGCAATCTTGCTCGGCTGTTCTCCCAGGGGAAGCCTAACCCTGCCCCCCACGAGCTTGGGGTCACACAAGCTGTCAGGGACTTGCAAGCCAATGGTAAGGGAAGGAGCTCA
The DNA here is from genome assembly GCA_021461705.1 of Cryptotis parvus. NCBI lineage: Eukaryota > Metazoa > Chordata > Mammalia > Eulipotyphla > Soricidae > Cryptotis > Cryptotis parvus. Next base: position 14,194 of record JAJIBD010034269.1, on the reverse strand, counting down.
CAGCACCGCCTCCCACAGCCTGAGCCCAGGCTTCTTGTCGCACAGGTGCCTGTAGGTGCGGCCCAGATCCATAACTCTGAATTCACCTCACCTCGCCCCGCCGACAGGCACCTTCACCCCTCCCCTCCCAGGAACTTTCCAGGCTGAGGTCACCAGGCTGGAACCTGCAGGAGGGTTTTACTGAGGGGAAGGTAAAGGAGAAGAGGTTGAGTGCACAGGGAGGGAAGGGGGAGAGGTCTTGGAGACTAAGGCCCCAATTGCAGACTGCTAGGCCCCTCCTGGCTCAGTTCCTGGACTGGTGTGGGCATGCCCACGCGCCTGAGACCAGCCTCCCTCCTCCCCTCTCTCTCCCTCCCCTCCCTCCCTCACAGATCTTTGTCCCAAGGAGGGGTTCAGAGGAGCAATGGGGAAGAGTAGGCAACCAGGCACTGTCCCCGAGCAGGGAGGGCTGAAAACCTGCAGGTACCCTGGGAGTGATGGCAGAGAAGGACTTTTCAGGAGTGGAGGCCCAGGGACGGTCCCCTAGAGAGGAGCCACGGGGCTTCTACATGAGGATAGACTGGACACTGTGAGAAGTTCTTGGGCTTGACTTTTTTTTGGAGGAAGAGCACAACCCAGTAGTTCTCAAGGCTCACCCTGGCTCTGCGCCAGGACTCAGAGCTCACTCCTGGCCTCCCTGCGCTCTAGGACTCAGGGTTCACTCCTGGCCTCTGCGCTCAGGACTCAGGGCTCACTCCTGGCTCTGCGCTCAGGAATCATTCCCTGCATCTGTGCTCAGGACTCAGGGCTCATTCCTGGCTCTGCGCTCAGGACTCAGGGCTCACCCCTGTCTCTGCGCTCAGGAATCATTCCTGCATCTTGTGCTCAGGACTCCAGGGCTCACTCCCGGCTCTGCGCCAGGACTCGGGCTCACTCCTGGCCTCTGCACTCAGGACTCAGGAATCACTCCCTGGCTCTGCGCCGCTCAGACCTAGGATCACTCCTGGCCCCCATGCTCAGGGCTCAGGATTACTCCTGGCTCTGTGCTCAGGGCTCACTCCTGGCTCTGTGCTCAGGGCTCAGGATCACTCCCTGGCTCTGTGCTCAGGGCTTAAGCTCTGGTCCCCGTACTAAGTCTCACTCCTGACTCTTACTCAGGGTTCCGCGATGCAATGCTGAGTACGGAATCAGTCAGCCGAGTAAGTGGACCTGTGCCTGGCCCATTGTAATACTATCTCTCCAGTTCCCCGATTTGATATTATTGTACAGAGACAGACCTCAGAGCTGTTAACCGCTTCCTAGCAAGGTGGAGAAATGGGCCTTCAGGAGCACCTCCCCAGGTCTGGGGTTCCAGCTGGCCAGGTTGATGGAAAGGAAATAGGGAGGCACATGGGGAAGTGATGGACTAAGGCTCCAGCTCCCAAAGGCCAGGCCTCAGGGTGGGGGTTTTTCTGGCGAGGTGTGGCAGAGGCGTAATCCTGGTGGCTTTAGATCTCCTCAGTCATAATATCGAGGATCCAGTCAAGGGTGGGACTTTCGTCGCCCTAAAGCCCAGGTGTGTGCCTCTTCATGATGTGGGGAGCAAGCGCCACCGCAGGGATCTCAGGGCCCCTTGAGGCGTGCTCAACAATCAGCGCCTGGGCTGACCATAAAGTTCTTCTCTGAACAGCAACTGACTCCCCATCAGATCTGCCGGCCTTGAACCAAGGTAAGTGAGTCCCTCATTCTCTACTCAGAAAACATAAGTCTGTATCCCGGCACGGTACACGGTACTCCACATGTGAGCATAGGTCTCGTAAATGCAGGCAAGTGTGTGACCCGGCGAGAACGGAGGGCCAGGCACCAGCTCCCTGGGAGAGGAATTTGTTCTAACCTGCATTTTCAAACCTACATTGGGAGGCCTCCTGACCTCTTCAGGTTAAAGCTCTGTGGGTCACGCTACCTCAGGAGGGGGTGAGCAGCGCCGCTGGCTTCATCCAGCCTGGGAAGCGCCATCTCTCCTCCTGCTGGTCCCCATCAACAGGCTGCTGTTGTTTCAGATCTTGATTGCTTATCACTCACCCAAAATGTAACCTAAATGCAGCATCTCTTGCCAGCTGTAGCTCCATTTAGACGCTAAACACGCTCAGCTCCAGAATAGGCAAGCGCCAGGAAGGAGCCCTCCTAGTCGCTAGAGTGAACTGAACATGGAGAAACAGTGACAGGTAACAAGGAGAGGCAGTGTGACAGAAAAGGCTCTCACCTTGAATGCAGCCAACCTTACTGCATATGGTTCCCTGTGCCCTCCAGTAGGGACTCCTGGAGTGCAGAGCCAGGAATAAGCTCTACACACATCTCGTAGCGAGCCCAAAAGCAAACAAAAAGAGAGTGTGGGCATGGAGTGAGATAGTACAGCAGAGAAGGCGCTTCCTTGCACATGGGACAAGCCAGTTCCATTCCTAGTATCATATATGGTGATGGTTTGACATTGATTCTTTTTGAGGAAAGGCCACACCCAGGGGTGCTTAGGGCATTCCCGCCTCTGCACTCATGGGCCGGGGCCTGGCAGAAGTGATCCCTGAGTGCAGAGCCAGAAGTCCTGAGCACCACTGGGTGAGGCCCTTAAACAAGAAAACAAAATGCAGGCATGATGCCCACACCTCACAGTCTGACCCCACACACAAATGGTTTCTTAATCAGTATGCTTTGAGACAAAGATGAGATCACTCGGGAGTTGGGTGGACCCGAAGTCCATAACCATGCTCCCTACAAAGGGGGTGAGGCCGGAGGCTGCAGAAGCTGGCTATTGTGAAGATAGGCCACAGCTGGAGTGGCGACGCCACAGGAAGTCGGAGGCTCCGGGCCTGGCGAGCAGCACGCCCAGCCACTGGCAACCTTTAGCTGGTCACGTCTTCGCTCCAGAGTGCAATCTGAGCTGTTTTGGGCCCATACCTCGGTGCCTGCTCGGTAGGTCATTCTTGGCTCTGTGCTCAAGTGATCACCGCAGTGCTGGGGATTTTCATATGGTGCCAGGATCCAACCTAGGTCAGCTGGGACAGCCATATATACTGTACTAAGTCACCAGCTTCATCCCAGAGTATTCTAGAACTGTGAGAGAACGCACACCTGCTGTTGCAGGTCGCCCAGAGTGTGAGATGTTAAGGTGGGCCACAGGTCATCACACGCCCGGCTCTCCGCACTCCCCACAGAGGTGAAGCAAGAACAGCGGTGAAGGACAGACCTCAGCACGGCAGCTCAGATTACGCTTTAATGGGGCGTGTGGAATCCCCATTCTTCCGTCCAGCCCAGCCTGGGGAGTCCTGTGAGGGGACCAGGGCCCTTTGGCAGTAGCTGGAGAGTTTTTTTTCCCAGAGGAGCTGGAACTTTGGTCGGGCCAAGAGAGGCAGTGCCAGGTAGGGACCCTGCGGATGGTCTTTGAGTCTGGCTGTAGGCATCACTATAGCTTTCATGCCAATTCGCGCCGTGAGTCCTTCCGGGCAATGGGACTGAAGTTCACGATCTCCTTATAGATGTTGTCTGGGCGGAGGTAGAGGTCGTAGGTCCCCAAAGGGCAGAGTGCGAGAGAGAGCCCCCAGTGAGACAGTGGGAGGCAGGGAGTGGGTCCAGGAAGGAGGAGTACCTCTCGGAGGGAGAGTGAGGCGCACAGGAGACGCTGGGCAGGGGCGAGAGTCAAGTAAGCCTGCTTACGCTTCCACTCATCCACTGTGAGTTTCTCGCAGCCCAGAGAATCACCGTCATAGGTTGCAGGGCCACAGTCTCCTCCTCGTGGTCCCGGAAGGGCTCAAAGAACGGGTGGGCGAGGGCCTGTGTGGCTGTCAGACGCTTGTCCACGCCCAGCTCCAGGATCTTCTCCAGCAGGTCGGTGGCTGCAGCAAGACCGTAGGCGACCCCCATCCCAGGCGGACAATTCTTAACCCAGGCAGACAATTCTTCCCCAGGCCCAGGAGAGGGCACCCTTTCCCCAGGCCCAGAGGGTACTGCCTTCTTCCTGTTCTAAACCAGAGCTCCTAGGCCTGACTAAGACTCACCCTGGGCTGGGCACTGTAAAGAGCTGAGAAAAGTCCTGCTTAGCTCTGGGGTAGGATCAGTAGAGTAGCATTTGGCCTGGAAGTGATTAAGATATGATAGACAGACAGACAGATGTACGGGCATGACCGAAAATGACACCCACTCCTCCAGGAAATAGTTTCGTGGATATTCCCAGATCCCAGAAAGGGCCTTAGCTAAAGCAGAGAGGCTCCAGATGGATTTTGCGGACCCAAAACTCTTTGCAAATCAAGACTCAGCACCTCCTTAGAAATATACGTGCTGCTTTCTAACAGGGCCCCCCACCCCCTGGTAGCCCACCTAAGTACTCAGCCCTCCCTTCCTCGGCCCTGAGGCCCAGGTCAGAGCTCAAAGTGACCCTAAAGGAACACAAGGTGGAACCCCCTGCCCAAGTCGTAAACCTTGGTCAGCAGTCAGCACAGTTGAGGTCTTCCTTCGTGAAGGCCAGGGCCACCACGGCCCCAGCCACTCACCGCCTCTATCGTCCAGCTTGGGACAAATCTCTGCGCCTGGCACCCCAGTCACCTTCAGATCGTTATAGTTGATTCGTAGGGCCTGGGGCCTCAAGGCTGGGCACAGGCTGGCCGGCCCGGTCTGCTCTTCCTGACACCCTCCCGTCCCCCCATCCTGGCCATGCTTTTTACTGTAGTGTCCTTGAGAGCCACCTGTGCCAACTGCCCCCTGCTTTAGGAATACCCCACCCCAGAACCTGCGGGTGTCCAGAAGGCTTCTCCACCTGCCTGGCTGGATCTGGGGTCCCCACAAACACCCCCTAAGTTCTCACTGTGTCACCTTCAGTGACAGGACACAGCTCCTCTTCCCTACTCTGCACAGTGATGGGGGCACTGCACACCACAGCCCTTCTTTTGGGTCACACTCTCAGCCCCTCAGCCCTGTAACGGGCATGAGGAGCTGGGGCTGACGGCTCCTGCATGCACAGCATGTGCCTTAGCCGGCCAAGTTCTCGCCTCTGTCTCCTGCTGAAGCCACTGCACATGCAGTTGGTGTGCCCACCCACACTCGGGGCCGGCCTGCAGGGCACCACTGTCTCACTGTGAAAGGCCCTCCCCAGGGAACACGGTTCATGGTCTCATAAGAGAGATGTGGGGCCAATGGTGATAGCACACGGCCAAGGAGGGTCCAAGTAATCCCAGCCCACATGGTTCCTGAGTCCTGCAGAAGTGATCCCTGAGCACAGAGCCGAGTAAGCCCTGAAAACCACTGGGTGTAACCCCAAATTCTCCCCTCCTCCAAACAAAAGCAAAACATGGGATGAGCATGTGCTTCAAGTAGCTCCCTGAGTTTGATGCCTGGCACACATAGAGCCCTGAGCACTGAGCAGGCGAGGCCCAAAATCGGTGAGGGAGGAGAGAGGCCAGCGGTGGGGAGGGGGTTGAAGAAACAGAGACAGGGAAAAGCAACAGAGAGAGAGAGGAGGGAGAGAGGGAGTGGACAGAGATAGAGGAGAGAGAAGAGGGAAAGGAGAGAGGGGAGAAAGAAAGAGGAGAAAGTAGTGTGGAGAGGGAAGTGTAGAAAGACAGGAAAGTCAGGAGTCAGAGAAAGAGAGAGGGAGAGAGAAAAGAGATAAAAGAGAGAGGGAAAGAGAGAAAAGAGCGAAAGAGAGGAGGGAGGAAGGGAGGGAGGGAGAGAGAGATAGAGAGAGAGGGGAGAGAGAGAAATAAACAGTATCATGCAGGAATCTTCCTCCAGCTTCTCTCCCAAAAGGATACAGTCTTTTCCTTTGAACAGGGTCTTGCCCGTCAGCATCTCTGCCATGATGCAACCTACACCAGGATGTCCACTGCAGAGGGAGGGGAAGGCCAGCTGGCCAGGGCCGTGGATCTGCTGGGTGAGGGGAGCCCGCCCGCTGTCCTGGACACGGACCTGTCTGATTGTAGTGCATCCAGCTGAGGATCACCTCCGGGCGCTGGGTACTACAGCAGTCACCACGTAGCCCGTCATCTCTGCATCTGGGCGCGCCGCCAGCCCAAAATCCAGGGATCTACGGCTCAGGGGACATTGGGAGAAGGAGCCCGCTGGAAGAAGGGAGACTCCTTGAGCTGCATTTAAAGTGTGGTCCTATGGAAGAGCCCCACCTACCCCCACCCTGCAGCTAAAATAACTCTGCTTGCAGTACACTCACCTTCTCAGCTCACAGTCCTCGTTCACAGCAAGGTTACCAGGCTTCAGGTCCTGTTGGGAGAAAGCGGCCCTGGACCGAGGCTGAACCCCAGCCCAGCAGCCCACCCAGCTCCAGCCAGCTCACTCCCTTCCCAGCTGATCACCTCCCCAGCAGGGGACACACTCACCCTGTGGATGACCCTGCCGAGTGGATATACTCGCGGAGGGAGACAGAAATGTGAGCAGCCCTGTTCCCCGCCTCCTGCTCCCAGCCCCAGCCCCTCCCAAGGATCAGGCTTCAGCACCAAGTGGCCCTTCTGCCATCCTGCAGGTCCCCAACCACCTTGAGTCCTTCAGCACTGATACACCAGGTACTGGATTTTGTCCTCACTGGAACTCCATGCCCATGAGTTTCTGCAGGTCCGTCTGCATGAAGGGCATCACCAGATAGCTGCAAGGCACATCGTGGCTTCTAGAAACGTCCCCTGACCACCCCGCCCAGGTTCGAGTCAGTGGGGGTAAGTGCAAGGGGCGTGACACAGTAGGTCTTTGAGATGAGTGACAGTACAGAAGGTCCGCCCGCCACTTACAGAGAGATGGCCAAGCCTTCCTAAAACAGGCCTGGTCCACTCACAGCTGGCCAGCTCCTCCCAAACAGACCTGGTTCTTAGGCAGGGCCATGCCACTGAGTCCAGGGTGTTTCCACTGGAGCACATGTCCAGAAAAGCTCCCAGAGTCAGGGGTCCCGCTTGCAAAACGCCCACTCACGAATCTTTCGTGACGCCTCCCACAGAAAGCCAGACATTATTCGCCAGCACCTCCTGCTTCAAATATCTGCTCCTAGAGGTCAGGCTGCCAAGATGACGGAGCTAACCGGGAGAAGGGCTGGTTTTCCCAGAAGGAAACACGAAACCACTTCCAGCTGGGGTGGAAGGAGGAAAAGGACATGACAGGGAGTGAGAGTTGGGGGACAGGAAAGAGAGAGAGACAGAGAGAGAGAGATTGAGAGAGAAGAGAGAGACAGAGAGACAGAGAGAGACAGAAGAGAGAGACAGAGAGACACAGAGAGAGAGAGCTTAGAGAGAGAGAGAGAGAGAGAGGAGAGAGAGAGAGAGAGAGAGAGAGAGAGAGAGGGAGAGGAGTGGCTCTACCTACAACTAACCGTAGTTCAATCCCTGGCACTCGGTATAGTCCCCAAGCACCACGGGAAGTACCTCTGAGTCCTGCTTTCTCAGAATTACTGCTTCCTGGTGTGATCCTCGACCCCCAAATTGTAAAAGAAAACTAAAAAGGAGCAATCCAGAAAAGAGTCACCAGGTGGTGGGCTACCACCATGAGTCTGACAGGGTTTGCCTCCTGCCTGACCCTCTTCATCTTTATCCTTCCTTCCCCATGGCCCCAGTAAAGTTTTCTTCTTGGGAAGCACGCCAGTTGGTCCAAGATCTACCTTCCCGTAGACCTTCCTTCTGATGCCTCCCTTCACTCACTTGTGTCCCTCCTGAACTGAGGGAGCCGCGGCAGTGGGCGGCACCTGCTCGCTCACCACTGAAGTTTGGGAATCTCTCCTGGGAGGGCCAAAGACCCTCTCACACCTTTCTGCAAGCCTGACCCTCACTCAAGCATCTTTGCCTTGCCTGCTTCTGATTCGGCGCCGTTCGGTTCTTTGATGTTTCTCTCATGGATTTTTCTCTCGAGACTCATATTAGAATCACATGGAAGGGGGCAGCTAGTGTTTGCTCCCGTCCATGTGTGATTCTAGTATCTCAGTCCAGGGTACTCCACCATGTTCTACTTGGCCCTGAACCTCATCTCATCTGGGGTGGAGGGCAGGGACTCTCCTGGTCCAAGTCCACATCCCTGATGATCTGGCCTTGCTGGGGGCCTGGATTTATTGACAACTACATTAAAGAACTGAATATTCTGGGCTGGAGAGGGCACTGGCTTTGCATATAACTGATGTGGCTTTGATCTCTGGCATCCCATATGATTCCCAGAGCACTGTCAAGAGTGATTTTGAATGCAGAGCTTGGAGCAACCCCTGAGCACGCCCGTGCCTATCCCCACCACCACCAAACAAAAAGAGCTGAATATTCTTTTTATTTTTGGCTTTTGGGGGTCATCGAGGGTTACTCCTGGCTCTGCACTCAGAAATTACTCCCTGGTGGTACTCAGGGACTATGCCATGCTGGGGACGGAACTCAGGTCAGCCATAAGCAAGAAATTGCCCTCCCTGCTGTGCTATTGCTCCAGTCAAAAACGGAATATTCTGGTGCCTGAGAGAGAGTGCAGCAGGCAGGGCACTTGCCTTGCCCGTGGGCTGACGGGTTCAATCCCAGCAGATCCTATCCTCTGAGCCCTCCAGGAATGATCCCTAAGTGCAGAGCCCCTGAGCAGCCAGGTGTGACCTAAAAACAATAAAAACATTTGAATACTCATAAGCACTTCAAATGTGCAAGTGTCCCAAGAGAGTGGTCCCTTTTCTTTCTCCAAGATGTATCTTCTTCCACCTTGCTTCCACCTGAGGCTGATCTCCCTGATGTCCCTCACTCCCCCCACCTTGCAGCCTCCCAGCCAGAGAGGCAGTGGGGAGTTAAGGTGTTTTCTTAGTCCCTGAACCACATGGCTTCCTGAGCACTACCGGAGTAACGCCTGCAGAGAGTCCAAAGCAGTCCCCAGTACTGCCAGGTGCCGTCCAAACACTTCCTACGGAAATCCGCCCCTACTTTATGTGGGTCCTTTTGTGGGTCTCCGCCATCTCCCATCAGTTCTGATCAGAGCCTTATCACCTGTATGGCCAGGAGGTAGGCTGTGGGATGCAGGCTGGGCACTCAGCTTGACCACACACCAGTCGCTGGCCTCCCTACCCATCAACCTTCCACATGCCCCAACAATCTGATCTTACAAGTGGGCGGCACAATCCTTGCTCAGCCACTTCTTTCTTCTTTCTTTCTTTTCTTTCTTTTCTTTCTTTTTCTTTCTTTCTTTCTTTCTTTCTTTCTTCTTTCTTTTCTTTCTTTCTTTCTTTCTTCCTTTCTTTCTTTCTTTCTTTCTTTCTTTCTTTCTTTTCTTTCTTTTCTTTCTTTCTTTCTTCTTCCTTCCTTTCTTCCTCTTCCCCTTTCCTTTCCCTCCTTCCTTCCCCTTCCTTCCTTCCTTCCTTCCTTCCTTCCTTCCTTTTTATTATTATTTGGGCTTTTGGTAACACACCTACTGATACTCAGGGTTACCCAGTGATACTTAGGGGTTACTTGTGGTTCGGCACTCAGGGATTACTCCTGGTGGTGCTCAAGGGACCTATGGGATGCAGGAGACCAAACCCAGGTCACCCGTGTGCAAGGCAAACACTGTCCGACCTTTCTACTGCCAAGCGCCCTCATCCTTCAGGGTGGGGTCAAATGTTGCCTCTTCTATGAAGCTCCCAGATGTGGCACGCAGCACCTGCTGGTGACATTGACCAGCACAAATATCCATGGATATTTGAAACCCAAACTGCTACCCCTTCCTGCCCATTCAAATTCCCAGTTGAGGGCCAGCAGCTCTTGCCAGCAGAAGCCCATTCAAAAAAAAATTGCTCTGCATTAAATATAAAACAAAGCTCATCTGGCAAAGGGGCCTTTGAAGTAGGTTATGGAGAAACTACTACCCAGCACAGCCAAGCCAGCAACTTCAAGTTCTGTCTTTGTGACTGTCAAACGCCTGGCAGCTGGAGATGGGCTGCCCTTTCATGCTATAAGGCCTCCAATGCGCAGCCCCACCTTGGGCCTGTGGGAGCAGTTTGAGGGCAAGTGTGGCAAGATGAGCTGATTCCAGCCCTCTGAGTGCTGGTAGAAGTCACAACTGCGGAGCCCACAGAGCCCCCCGCTGCTTCCCCTGCTTGCTCTTCCTTCCACAATTTGGCTAAAGAATCTTTCCAAGGAGAATCCTAACTCACCTAAAGGAATGGGGACTCCTAGCAGGTGACCCAAGGACAGAAGCTGATCATTTATTTTGTTGTATGCTGGGACGCGAACTTGAGCTCACAGGAAGGGCTGAGCCACCTCCCCAGCCCCTGAGTAGAGAGAACAGAGCGTCTCAGAGACTTAGGTTGCAAAGTCACAAAGACCCGGTGCAGACCAACTCACAAGTCTTGAAGCTGCGGGAGGAGGCCGGTGTGAAGACATCCAGGAGGCCGATGACCTGGGAAAGGTCGGGTGAGGGTTCCCAGCACGGGCCACCCACCTTCCCACAGGCTAACCACTGCAGGCCTTCTTGGAAGTCTTGAGCCCCTGGTCCAGAGGGGGCTTTCAGTGCCCAGGGACAGAGCCAGGTGGGAGGGCACATGCTCACTGCCCACCTCCCTCCCACCCCAGTCAGATACTCAGGCCTCTAGCAGGAGCCCCAGCAGGCTGCTTTGTTTCTAGGAGTGACACCTGGAGGGGTTTGCTGAGGAACGGGCTTCCCGATTTGAACCTTTTACAGTCTCTTTCTTTTCTTGCTTTGGTCTTGGCATTGGGGTCCCACACCAAGGTGCTCAGGGCTGCCTCCTGGCTCTGCACTCAGGGTTCACTCCTGGCGGGTCTTTAGGGGGACCATATGAGGTAGCTGGTTATTAAGCCAGAGTCTGCCCCTGCAAGGCCAAGAGCCTTATCCTACATCACTACTATCACGGTCACTGCAGAAGAGACATTATCCAGAGCCCTGGGCCTCTGATCTGAGTCTAGAACAATTGACAAATTGCCTCTGAGATCCTAGATCCTTCAAACGGTCAGTTTGCACCTGTCACGGTCGATTTTGCTTCTCGGGCGGGCATGCCCAGAAAACCCGCAGAGAATGAAGTAATGCCCTGCCCCGAGCTCCATCCCCGGCCTCCATCACGGGCCCAGATGCTTCCTGGCTCTGGGAGCATCCCAAGGGCCAAGGCTGGACCCCAAGGCCTCCCTCATGCACACAAAGCAAAGTGTGAACTCTGGCGCTGAGCCACAGTCCCCGGCTCCTAGGTAGCCTCAGTTTAATAATGAAGTATGGAACTGGGGTGGGGGTGGGGGACAAGGAAAAAGACGATGGAGCAGGGATAGAGTCTGTCCTGAGCTGAGCTCTGGGCGCGTTCCCCTCCCTCCCGCCCCGCCTCCTGGCCCGGCCTACGTTCTCATGCTGCATGTGCTTCAGCAGCAGCAGCTCCCGGTAGGCGCGCTAGGCGAAGATCTCGCCTGGAAGGGTCGGCTCAGCTTCTTGATGGCCACCTTCTCCCCTGACCGCTTGTCGATGGCAGAGCTGCGAGGGTCACGGGTGTGGGTCAGCACCACGGGCTGAGTCTGCTCCCCAGCTCTGCCCCGGGCCCCGAAACCCCTCCAGGAAGGGCTGAGTGGGAAGGGCAGTTGCGACTCCCGTCCCCCTCGCCCTCCACTTCCGGGGATGGGGGGGCAGCAGCGAGGGGACAGGCCCGAGAGGGAGGTGCCTGCACCCGGCAGCCCACACGCGCCGCCGCAGGTCATTTCTCCACGGGGTGGGGGGGTGGGTGGGAACCTCCGGTGACCGTCGGGGTTCGCTGGGACCAATTCAGATCCCTGGTAACGCCCCCAAGTTCCCTGGGGCAATCAGAACCGGGCCTAAGCAGTTCACCGAGGGCCCCAAAGCCGGGAAAGGCAAGGTGGAGGGCGCCCACGCTGGCCCCTGCCCAGACCCGCCGCGGTCGCGGCTTCTCCCTGGCTGTCGCCACCGCCCAGCGCGCCCGGGGACACCTGCCGGCCCGCCGCCGGTGCTGGGCCTGGAGTCGGCGATCCACGGAGGGCGCAGGGCCGCCAGCGCTCGGCAGGCGAGGGGACACCCCTAGCCGGCTGGAGAAGGGGTTCAGGGCCCGGCCTCCCCTGAGCGCGGGGTTCCTGCGCCCGCGCGCGTCCGCCCCGTCGCGGGCTCCTCACCACACGGCTCCATAGGCCCCGCTGCCGACGTGCAGTCGGGGACACGTAGGTCTTGGGCAGTCCCCAGGCCGTCTCGTGCACGTCCTGCTTGTGAAAAGCCCTTTTTCCGGATGAGGCTCATCCCAGGCACTCTGTCGCGGCGGCCCCAGCGCGGCGGTTCGTTCTCCGCCCGCGAGCTCCCGGCGCCCCGGCCCCGCCGGCGGCAGCCACCGCCCGCCGAGCCCGCCCCGGGCCGGCCGCCTCCTCGCGGGGGCGGGTCTCGGGGGCCCAGACGCGCCGCACCCAGGTGCGCTCGGCGCCGCCCCGCGCAGGGACACACCTGCCGGCCGACCTGGGGGAGGCGGCTGGTGGCACCCCTGACTCACCGGAGTCACGAGTGCGGGGAGGAGAGAGGTCAGGGCGCCCGGGCGGATCAGGGGGCTTCCCCTGGGGTGCGGAGAACTTGTTACCCCCCCAGGGAAGACTCCCAGGGAAGCGGGGTCCTTGGGAACTCTGGGGTGGGCGGGGAGGAGATTCATCTCTCTGGGGCGTTTTGAGGACAATTTAGGAAAGAAAAAATAAAAACCCAACCCGTTGGCTTTGCTCTGGAAAGCGCCAAACACGTACCCAGGATGTCTCAGGTTTAGACACGTATGCAGTCCCCGTGGGGGTTTATTTTGATTAAGGTGCAATCCTGATTCACTAGGTCTGGGAGGGAGCCAGCGCTTCGTGTTTGTTTTTGCAATGATCAAGCCCAGGGCTTCACATGCGAGGCATGTGCTCTGTGACCCACATCCCTGCTCCAAGACTCCGCGTTGCAGATCGCAGGCTGAGCGCAGACACTTGGCACTTTGATACTTTGGTGCTGAGTCCAGCAACCAGGCCTGCATGCCCCGAGGCCCACCCATCTCCCAATTTCTGGTCAATTCTCCCCGTCTTATTTGTCTGTGTTTGCAGTGATTGAACCCAGGTCTCGCGCAGGCAAGGCCAGCTTTTACCTCCGGGGCCAGGCTCTTGGTCCTGCCCCCTATTTTTTATTGTTCTTTGCGGGACTCTGGAGGTTCAGGGGTTACTCGCTGTGATCAGAAGCCAACTAGTGTTTGCTCCCTTCCATGTGTGATTCTACTTCCGTCACCAGAATCACACCTGTAGGTGCCTGGGAGAGGGATGCAGCTTCTGGTTGGAACTTGGGTTCCTGTGGGTGCTAGAACTGGTCCGGCTCTGAGCTCTCTAGCTAGCTTTCTTCCCAGTCATTTGGAAGCAAAACCAGAGATTTTTCATTTCATGTAAACATGTCTTTCCCAGGGCCAGAGAGCTAGGCAGGGATAAGGCACCCGCCAGCCCTGGCTTGACCCCCGAAAGTGCTTCACGTGCCCCAAGAACCTGCCAGCAGTGTTCCTCGAGCACAGAGCCAGGAGCAGGTCCTGGCCACTGCTGGGTAAGGCCCCCAAACCAAAACAACAGCAACAAAAGGTCTTAATGAGCTGGACTGATAGCATAGTGAGGAGGGCATGTCCTTGCATGCGGCCAACCTGAATTCCATCCCCAGCACCCCATATGGTCCCTGAGCACCACCAGGTGTAATTGCTGAGCTCAAAGCCAGCAGTGACCCCTGAGACTGCAAAGTGTGCCCCCCCGCCCCACCATCACCAATTAAAAAAAAGGCTTGAAACCAAAAAAGAGCTTTTTGTGAAGAAATGTGTGTGCTAAAATGAGGCGGAGGGGGGGGATGGCTAAGGGAGAGGAGTCGTGAGGGAAACTGAGGACATTGGTGGTGGGAAATGTACACTGGTGGAGGGATGGGTGTTGGAATATTGTATGACTAAAACTCAATCATGAAGAACTTTGTAACTATGTATCTCAAGGCAATTCAATTTTAAAAAATATTTGAAGAATAGGGGCTGGAGCGATAGCACAGTGGGTAGGTCATTTGCCTTGCATGCGACCGACCGGGTTCCATCCCCGCATCCCATATGGTCCCCTGAGCACCGCCAGGAGTAATTCCTAAGTGAAGAGCCAGGAATATCCCCTGAGCATCACTGGGTGTGATGCAAAAAAAAAAAAAAAAATCGAAGAAAAAAAAGAGCTTTTGAATCGCTAGAAGGAAGGATAATGTTAAAACTCATAATCACAGTATCATCTCTGTGCCCCCAAAGGAATAACATGAAATCTAT
>JAJIBD010034268.1:0-14465 GCA_021461705.1 Cryptotis parvus | reverse complement strand
TTAGAGAACATCATGAGACAATTAGAATGGGAAGGAATGGGAGTGAAGATAGATGGTCGGCAACTACACCACCTCCGCCGCTGATGACATCGTTCTAATAACACCAAACATTAGCCAAGCGGCACAAATGCTGGCTGACTTTGACCGAGAATGTGGAAAGGTAGGTCTACAGCTGAATCTGAAGAAAACTATGTTCATGAGAAATGAACTAGTTCCAGAGGCCCCATTCACTCTCAATGGAACAAACATCTCTGAATGCAGCAGTTATGTGTACCTAGGTCGAGAAGTCAACATGATGAACGACCTAAAACCTGAGCTGCGCAGGAGGAAGAGAGCGGCATGGAATGCCTTCACAAAGGCATCGAAGAAATAGCTAAAAGGACAAAGAACCTCCGGCTCGGGCACAACTCTTCGATTCCACCATTCTCCCTGCATTAACATACGCCTCAGAGACCTGGGCCCTACGAAAAGCAGGATGAGAATGCTATTCGGGTCTCCCAGAGAGGAATCGAAAGAGCTATGCTTGGAATATCACGCCTCACTCAAGTGAGAGAAGGAATCGGAGTTCTGACCTCCGTCGCTATTCCAGAATCAGGGACGCTGTCTCGTTTGCCAAGGCATCGAAAATCAGATGGGCTGGACATGTAATGCGATTTGGAGACAACTGCTGGACTAGAGCCGTTACCGACTGGATCCCACAGGATGTCAAAAGATCACGTGGCCGCCCACCTACAAGATGGTCAGACTTCCTTGTTAAGACCCTGAAGGAACGGTTTGAGGCTCTTCATATTCCTGAATCAACCATATGCCATTGGGCTACATTGGCACGTGATAGGGTCCAATGGAAATGTTACTGGCGCCCCGCCGAGCAAATCGATGAATAACGGGATTCAAGTGATCAAGTGATCAAGTGAAAGTAATGCATTTATTTTTTATTTTTTAAAAAATATTTTTTATTAAACCACCATGAGGTATGCAATTACAAAGATGTTCATATTTGGGTTATGTATTACAGTGTTCCAGCACCCATCCCTCCACCAGTGCCCATTTCCCACCACAACATTCCTGATTTCTCCCCCCTACCTCAGCCTGCCTCTATGGCGGGTTTATTTTATTTTTTTCACTATTTATTTATTTTAAAATAATTTTTTATTTTTACAATTACAAAGATATACAATTAAAAAGTTCATATTTGGGTTTTGGTCATACAGTGTTCCAGCACCCATCCCGCCACCAGTGCCCATCTCCCACCACCAACGTCCCCCGGTTCCCTCCCCCTCCCCCCAGCCCTCCTCCATGGCAGGTTCTTTATTTCTTTCCCTTTCTCTCTCTTTCTCTTTTTCCTTCCCCTCCAGACTATGGATTACAGAACATACATTAAAGGGTTGTCATGTATATCTTTTTGCCTCTATTTAATGCTCAGTTCTAGGTTGGCATTAGTACCCTCGACAATTGTTAGCACACTGTTCCATTTTCTGTCTTACCTAGCCTCTGACTCCCATACGTTTGTGATAATTTCCACCTTTGACAAGACCTCCTGATATATGTTTCACTTGACCTTGGATATTGGTATCTTAATATGTACATATATATTTAAGTTATGCAGATAAATTCAGTCATTCTGTGTCTGTCTCTCTCCTTCTGGCTAATTTCGCTCAACATAATCTTCTCCATGTCCATCCATTTATAGGCAAATTTTATAACTTCATTTTTTCTAATAGCTGCATAGTATTCCATTGTGTAGATGTACCAAAGCTTCTTTATCCAGTCATCGATTTTCGGGCAGTCTGGTTGCTTCTAGATTCTGGCTATTGTGAATAATGCTGCTATGAACATAAAAGTAGGGATGGTGTTTCCGCTGCATATTTTTGGTTTCCCAGAGTAGATTCCCAGGAGTGGTATGGCTGGGTCAAATGGGAGTTCAATTTCTAGTCTTTGGAGGAATGTCCATATTGTTTTCCAAAAAGGCTGTACCAGCCAGCATTCCCACCAACAACGGATGAGTGTCCCCTTTTCCCCCACATCCACGCCAGCACTTGTTGTTCTTGCTCTTTTGAATATGTGTTTGGCCGGTTTATTATTTCTTTCTTTTCCTCTATATCTCTCTCTTCCTTCTCTTACTCATCGTGGATTGCAATACATACATTTAGAGGTCATCATGTATATCTTACTGCCTGTATTTAATGCTCAGTTTTAGGTTGGTATTAGCACTTTAGATAATTATTAGCACTCTGTTCCCTTCTCTGTCTTACCTAACCACTGACTCCCACATGCTTGTGTAATTTTCACCTTTGATAAGACCTCCTGATCCATGTTTTCGCCTAACCTTGGATATTGGTATCATAATATGTGTATACATCTATGTCATGCAAATAAATGCAGTCATTCTGTATTTCACTCAACATCCATTTATAGGAAAATTTCATAACTTAATTTTTCTTAACAGTGGCATAGTATTCCATTGTGTAGATGTGCCAAAGTTTTTAAAAAAATTTTTATTTTTACAATTACAAAGATATACAATTAAAAAGTTCATATTTGGGTTTTGGTCATACAGTGTTCCAGCACCCATCACGCCACCAGTGCCCATCTCCCACCACCAATGTCCCTGGTTCCCTCCCCCTCCCCTAGCCCTCCTCCATGGCAGGTTCTTTATTTCTTTCCCTTTCTCTCTCTTTCTCTTTTCCTTCCCTTCCAGACTATGGATTACAGAACATACATTAAAGGGTTGTCATGTGTATATTTTTGCCTCTATTTAATGCTCAGTTCTAGATTGGCATTAGTACCCTCGACAATTGTTAGCACACTGTTCCATTTTCTGTCTTACCTAGCCTCTGACTCCCACATGTTTGTGATAATTTCCACCTTTGACAAGACCTCCTGATATATGTTTCACTTGACCTTGGATATTGGTATCCTAATATGTACATATATATTTATGTTATGCAGATAAATGCAGTCATTCTGTATCTGTCTCTCTCCTTCTGGCTTATTTTGCTCAACATAATTTTCTCCATGTTCATCCATTTATAGGCAAATTTTATAACTTCATTTTTCCTGACAGCTGCATAGTATTCCATTGTGTAATCTGTACACACATGTAGTAATCTGTACATCTGTACCAAAGCTTCTTTATCCAGTTATCGATTTTCAGGCACTCTGGTTGCTTCCAGATTCTGGCTATTGTGAATAATGCTGCTATGAACATAAAAGTAGGGATGGTGTTTCCACTGGCGTATTTTGGTTTCCCAGAGTAGATTCCCAGGAGTGGTATGGCTGGGTCAAATGGGAGTTCAATTTCTAGTTTTTGGAGCAATGTCCATATTGTTTTTCAGAAAGGCAGTACCAGCTGGCATTCCCATCAACAATGGATGAGTGTTCCCTTTTCCCCACATCCACACCAGCACTTGTTGTTCTTGTTCTTTTGAATATGTGCCAGTCTCTGTGGTGTAAAGTGATATCTCATTGTTGTTTTGATTTGCATCTCTCTGATGATTAGTGATGATTAGCATTTTTTCATATGCCTTTTGGCCATTGGAATTTCTTCCTTTTCAAAGTTTTTGTTCATTTCTTCTCCCCATTTTTTGATGGGATTGGCTGTTTATTTCATGTAAAGTTCTTCCACTGCCTGATATATCCTGGATATCAAACCTTATCAGTTGGGTATTGTGGGGTGACTGTTCTTTCCCTTTCTGTGGACTCTCTTTGTATCTTGGTCACTGCTTCTTTTGAGGTGTAGAAGCTTTTTAGTTTCCTGTAGTCCCATATATTTATATTTGCTTCCAGTTGCTTTGTTAGTGGTGTTTCATATTTGGAGATGCTTTTAGCTTCAATGTCATGGAGGGTTTTTCCTATATTTTCTTCAATATACTTTATGGATTCAGGTATCATATTGAGATCTTTAATCAATTTTGATCTGACTTTTGTTCATGGTGTTAGACAGAGGTCCAAATTCACATTTTCTTACATGTAGCTGCACAGTATTCCCAGCACCATTTGTGGAAGAGGCTTTCCTTACTCCATTTTGGACTTTTTGCAACTTTATCAAAAATTAAATGATCATGTGTTTGAGGATGGGTGTCAGGATACTTGACTATTCCATAGGTCCACAGGTCTGTTTTTATTCCAATATCATGCTGTTTTTTTTTCATGGTGTTGCTTGACAGTTTTTTTTTAAAATTTTTTTATTATACCACCGTGAAACATACAATTACAAAGGTGTTCATAATTGGTTCTTGGTAATACAGTATTCCAGCACCCATCCCTCTGCCAGTGCCCCATTTCCACCACCAGTGTACCCCTCCCCGCCCCGTCCCCCCACCCGCCTTAATAGCAGGTACCCCAAGTTTCCTCTCTTTATCTCTCTCTCTCGTCTCTGCATCTCTCTCCCTCTTATTTTACACATTTTGGCTAGCCCTGCAGATATTTAGAGTTTATCACTTAAGTCTCTTTGTGTATATTCAGTGGTGAGTTTTAATGTGCCATTACTATTTCCCATATTTATTAAAACACTTGGTATCTATATCCTATTAATGAATGCAGTCATTCTATATCTGTCCTTTTCCTTCTGACTAGTTTCACTCAGCATGATAGACTCCATGCCCATCCATTTGCAGGTAAATTTCATAATTTCATCCTTTCTGACAGCCGCATAGTATTCCATAGTGTAGATGAACCACAGTTTCTTTAGCCAGTCCTCTGTTCTCGGGCATTTAGGTTGTTTCCAGATTCTAGCTATAGTGAATAGCGCAGAGATGAATAAAGAAGTACAGATAGTGTTTCTGCTATGTGTTTTTCGGTCTCTAGGGTATATTCCCAGGAGTGCTATTGCTGTATCAAATGGGAGCTCAATATCTAGCTTTCGGAGGAATGCCCATATTGTTTTCCAAAAGGGCTGGACCAGTCGGCACTCCCACCAGCAGTGGATGAGAGTCCCTTTTTCCCCCACATCCATGCCAGCACCGGTTGTTCTTGCTGTTTTGGATGTGTGCCAGTCTCCGTGGGGTGAGATGGTACCTCATTGTTGTTTTGATTTGCATCTCCCTGATGATTAAAGATGAAGAGCACTTTTCATATGCCTTTTGGCCATTCGAATTTCTTCTTTTTTGGAAGCTTCTGTTCATTTCTTCTCCCCCATTTTTTGATGGGGTTGGCTGTTTTCTTCTTGTGGAGTGCTACCAGTGCCTGATATATTCTGGATATTAACCCCTTGTCAGATGGGTATTGGGTGAATATCCTTTCCCACTCTGTGGATTGTCTTTGTATCTTGGTCACCGTTTCTTTTGAGGTGCAGAAGCTTTTCAATTTTATATAATCCCATTTGTTTATCTTTGCTTCCATTTGCTTGGTCAGTGGTGTGTCGTCTTTAAAGATACTTTTCGTTTCGATGTCATAGAGCTTTTCTCCTATGTTTTCTTCGATGTACCTTATAGATTCATGTCTGATATCGAGATCTAGAATCCATTTTGATCTGACTTTTGTGCATGGCGTTAGAAGCAGGTCTAAGTTCATTATTTTACATGTAGCTGCCCAGTTTTCCCAGCACCACTTGTTGAAGAGGCTTTCTTTGCTCCACTTAATATTTTTTGCTCCTTTATCGAAGATTAAGTGGTTGTATATTTGTGAGTGCGTTTCAGGATACTCAGTTCTATTCCATATGTCTACGGGTCTGTCTCTATACCAATACCACACTGTCTTAATTACAACTGCTCTGTAGTAGAGCTTGAGGTTGGGGAAAGTGATACCTCCCATCTTCTTTTTCCCAAGGATTGCTTTAGCTATTCGTGGGGTTTTATTATTCCATACAAATTTCAGGAGTGTTTGTTCAATTTCTTTGAAGAACATCATGGGTATCTTTATAGGGACCGCATTGAATCTGTATAAAGCTCTAGGGAGTATTACCATTTTGATAATGTTAATCCTTCCAATCCATGAGCAGGGAATGTGTCTCCATTTCCTCAGGTCTTCTTTTATTTCCTGAAGTAACGTTTTGTAGTTTTCTTTGTAGAGATCCTTTACATTCTTTGTCAAACTGATTCCTAGGAATCGGTAATCAAAAGTCTCCCCAAACACAAAAGCCCTGGCCCAGATGGATTCACCAGTGAATTCTACAAAACCTTTAAAGAGGACCTACTCTCAATTCTTTTAAGCTCTTCCGGCAAATTGAAGAAACAGAAATACTCCCAAATAGCTTTTACGAGGCACATATCACCCTGATACCCCAAAGCAGACAAAGATGTCACAAAAAAGGAAAACTACAGACCAATCTCCCTGATGAATACAGATGCTAAGATCTTCAACAAAATACTAGCAAATAGAATCCAAAGAGTCATCAAAAAGATTGTACACCATGACCAAGTGGGATTCATCCCGGGAATGCAAGGATGGTTCAACATCCGCAAGTCAATCAACATAATACATCATATCAATAAAAAAAAATAAAAACCATATGATCATATCAATAGATGCAGAGAAGGCATTTGACAAGATTCAACACCCGTTCATGATGAAAGCTCTCCATAAAATGGGGATTGAAGGAACCTTCCTCAAGATAATGCAGGCCATCTACTACAAGCCCACAGCGAGCATCATTCTCAATGGGGAAAAACTGAAAGCCTTCCCCTTAAGATCAGGGACAAGACAAGGCTGCCCACTCTCACCACTTCTATTCAATATAGTACTGGAAGTTCTTGCCATAGCAATCAGGGAAGAAAAAGACATTAAGGGCATCCAGATAGGAAGGGAAGAAGCCAAGTTATCACTATTTGCAGATGACATGATATTATACCTGGAAAACCCGGAACTCTCTACCAAGAGGCTCCTAGAAATAATATATTCCTATAGTAGAGTAGCAGGGTACAAAATCAATACCCAAAAGTCAATGGCCTTCCTATATGCAAACAGCGAAAGAGAAGAAAGGGACATTAAAGAAACTATCCCATTCACAATTGCACCGCAGAAAATCATGCTGTTTTAATTACTACTGCTTTGTGGTACAGTTTGAAGTTGGGAAAGGTGATGCCTCCCATCTTCTTTTTTCCCGAGGATTGCTTTATCTATTTCCTGGAAAAGCTTGAGAAGGACTGGCAATAGGTCCTCCTTAAAGGTTTGGCAGAATTCATTAGTGAATTCATCTGAACCTGGGCTTTTGTGTTTGGGCAGACTTTTAATTACTGTTTCTATTTCCTCAATGGTGATAGGCTTATTCAGGTATTGTAGGTTTTCTTGTTTCAGCCATGGAAGGTTGTAGGAGTTCAGGAATTTTTCCATTTCTTCTAAGTTCTCATGTTTCATGGCATACAGACTCTCAAAGTAATCTCTGATGTTCTTTTGAATTTCTGTGATTTTATTGTGATGCCTCCCTTTCATTTCTGATTCTGTTTATTTGGGTTCTCTCTTTTCCTGTCCTTACAAGTCTGCCAGTGCTTTGTTGATCTTGTTTATTTTTTCAAAGAACCAACTCTTGGTTTCATTAGTTTTCGCGTTGTTCTTTGGTTTTCCAGTTCTTGATGAATGCTTGCAGAGCTATGAACTTTCCTTTTAACACTATTTTTGCTGCATCCCACAAGTTCTGATAGTTGGTGTCTTCATTTTCATATTTTTCCAGGAATCTTTGGATTTTCTGTTTGATTTCTTCTATGATCCACTGGTTGTTAATCAGTGAGCTGTTCAGTTTCCAGGTGTTTGGTTTAACTCCCTGTTTCTGTGTGTGGTTAACTTCCATTTTCAATGCATCATGGCCTGTCAAAATAGTTGACATAATTTCTATCTTTTTTATTTTTTGAGGTATGTTTTATGACTAAGCATGTGGTCTATCTTGGAGAATGTTCTTTGTGCACTGGAGAAAAATGTGTATTCAGATTTCTTTTGGAGGGTGAAAAGCCCTATATATATCAACCAGCCCTCTTTCTTCCACTTCTTCCTTCAGGGCCAGTATTTCCTTGGTGAGGTTCAGTCTTGTCGATCTATCAAGAGTTGATAAAGCAGTGTTGAAGTCTCCAACTACTATTGTGTTCCTGTCAATGTCTTCTTTGAAGTCTACTAGCAGTTTTTTAACTATTTAGCTGGCCCCTCGTTGGGTGCATATATTTAGGAGTGTGATCTCTTCTTGGTATATGTATCCCTTGGCCATTTTCCACATTTGGACTTCCCTCTCCTCAGGACTCCATCCAGCAGACCAGCCCATCACAGCCCGGATCATCGACACCCACCCTGCAGCAGTTTTTTTCTCAGGTATGCTGGTCCAGAGACTCTCAGACATGGGGCAGAGCTGTTCCTTGCTCTCCCTGTGCCCAGACGTTCATGAGGCAGTCGGGAGACATGGCGGGTTCTAGCCCTGGCCCACCACCCTGGCAGAGCCTCACAACAAGCCAGACGACCCTCCCACTCCACAGGCACTGCCATTTTCCACATTTGGACTTCCCTCTCGTCAGAACTCTACCCAGCAGACCAGCCCATCACAGCCCGGCTGGCGCAGCCACAGTGGCTGCGCATTTCATCATTAAATGCTTTATTTGGAGGTGTATAAAAGAGTATGCCTCCCGCACGGCAAGCCTGGCAAGCTGCTTGTATTGTATTTGGTATGCCGAATACCAGTAACAATTATATTAGGTCATATGACCTAATATAATGGTTTGAGGCTCTTTATGTTCCTGTAGCAAGCCGATGCCCTTGGCTCTACTGGCATGAGACAGGACATATGGAGATATTACTGGTGCCCGCTCTAGCAAATAGATGATGAACGGGAAGATCGTGATCGTGATCCCTTAATTTTTAAGAAATGGCCTTCACTGTCCCTTCTAACCTTTTTTTTTGCCTGAAGTCTATGTTGTCAGATACTAGTATGGCCACACTGGCTTTTTGGAGGAGTTATTTGCATTGAGAATATCTTCCAGCCTTTGACTTTGAGTCTGTGTTTGCTCTGATATGTTCAGATGTGTTTCTTGTGTTTCTGATTGTTCAGATGTGTTTCAGCAGAATGTTGGATTCGGTTTCTTAATCCATTTTGCCACTTTGTGTCTCTTTATTGGTGCATTTAGGCCATTGACTTTGAGAGAGATCGTTATCATAGGATTTTGTGCCATCTTTTTGAATAAATTTGTTGCACTTTTAGGGTTTGTCTTATCTTATAGCAGCTCCTTAAGTCCTTCTTTTAAAGTTGGTTTTGAGTCTATGAAGTTCTTAACTTGATGCTTGTCCATGAAGTTGTATATCTTTCCTTAAAATCTGAATGTAGTCTGGCCAGGTAAAGAATTCTTGGAGAGGCCTTAATTTTTTTGAGTTTTTCATAATATTCCACCACTGTATTTGGGCTTGGACTGTTTCCTTTAAAAAATCTACTGTATATCTTAGGGATTTTCCTTTGTGATGTGATTTCCTTTTTGATCTTGCTGCTTTCAGTATTCTATCTCTATATATGGCTATTGTCATTTTTATTAGGATATATCTTGGAGCATTCTTATTTGGGTTTCTACTAGATGGTACCCTTCGAGCCTCCTGAATCTGGGAGCACACACTCTCTAGTTCCGGGGAACTTCTCAGCAATGATTGCTTTGATAGTTGCTTCTTTGTTAGAGTTTTCTTCTTGTCCCTCTGGGACTCCAATGATCCTTATGTTATTCCTTTTGGCTTCATCTTGATTATCTCGATTATCTATTCATTTACTGTGAGTCTTTTTTTCCATCTTCTGCTGTTGCCGAAAGTCTCTGCACCTTGTCTTCAAGCTCATTGATTCTGTCCTCAGCGGCTCATGTTATTCCTTTTGGCTTCATCTCGATTATCTCGATTATCTGTTCATATACTGTGAGTCTTTTCTCCATCTTCTGCTGTTACCGAGAAAGTCTCTGCACCTCGTCTTCAAGCTCACTGATTCTGTCCTCAGCAGCTGTTACTCTCCTGCAAAGGCCTTCCAATGAGTTTTCATTTCAACCAGCTCATTTTTAATGTCTGTTATATCTGATTGCATTTTCGTTTCCATTTACCTCACTTCTGCTTTCATGTCCTCTTGCATTTTATTGGCTCTGTGTTCCATTGCTTCCTTGAGCTCCTTATGCATCCTTAACAGCACTCTTTGAAATTGCTTATCAGAGAGATCTTACAGCTTATCATTATTGCTTGGCTTCTCTTGGCAGGTGGATTTGCTTATGGAGCTTGACATAATTCTGCATTGCTTTACCATTATGATTGTTATAGGTTGCAACTTAAATGTACTGGGCACTATGTGTCTGGGCAGTGCAGTAGGGTTTGCTGATGATTCACTGATTGTGAGGGATGCGGGAGTATTGTGGCTAATGTACCCTGGTAGTACTATATAGAATATTGGAAAACTACTTCACGCAGATGCTAATGCATTTGCACAGTTTTAAGTTTTAGAGTGTGAAACCTAGGTAGAGTGGCGAGATCAGGTAGATGGCACAGGGAATGGGAAGTGTCCTCGGCAGAAGAAATTGGGTGCTTCGGCAGCCAGGCTTTGGGTCTTTTACCTGGAATAAAGTGACCGAAATCTGGGAGATGGCACGGGAGTGGGAAGGGTCCTCGGTTGCAGAAATTGGGCCCATTTATTGTTAATAAATAAAATCGGGGCCGGAGCGATAGCCCAGCAGGTAGGGCGTTGCCTTGCACGCCGACTGGCCTGTGCTAGCCCGGGCTTGATCCCCGGCATCCCATATGGTCCCCTGAGCACTGCCAGGAGTAATTCCTGAGTGTAGAGCCAGGAGTAACCCCCTGAGCATCGCCAGGTGTGACCCAAAAAGCAAAAAATAAAATTATCTAATTGATTTTTAATCATTTGAAAGCTTATCTGTCTTTTTCAAGTGAATTTATCTTGGATTTCAATAGTCATTGCTATGGGAAGAAATGCTTAATTTTATTGTCCCATCAACAATTTTAAGTTTAAATATTGTGTCTCCTAGGGTTAATTTTTTGTTGTGGAGAGGGTTGAGTTTTTGGGACCACATCTGACAGTGCTTAGGATTTACTCATGGCTCTGTGCTCAGCGTCACTCCCAGGGGTACTTGCACCCATTTGTGGGAGGATTGAAGTGTAGTTTGCCACATTCAAGACAAACCCTTTACTTCTTGCATTATCTCTCCAGTCCTTAGCGCTGAATTTTAATTTTTCTGTTATGTTGTGAATGTAACTTGTTCACCTTATCATGGTCCTTGAACCTGATGACTGAAGCATTGCCACCTGCATTATTTCTCCCTATTCGCAAAATTTAGTACATAAATTTCAGAAATAGAGCTTGATGCACAAATGGATGGTCTTCTTAGAATTCCCATTGTTTTACTGGAATTCTCACATTAATCCATTCTGCAACAACTATTAAGGATGTATTATATGCTTGACATGGTGATAGGCTTGGGAACATAAATAATAGTAAAAACTCTTCTGATTATCAAGAATTTATAATTTAGTAGGAGATATAGTTATGCATGTGTATACAAGATCACATTAAGGACTTAGAAGTATAGTCCTGAGTTACTTGATTGCAGGGGTATTTTCTCAAAATAAGCAGCTTTAGGAAATTTGGTTGTTGTGTGAACATCTTGGGTGTATTTCACAAACCTCAACACACAGGTTTTGAAAAAATATATATTTTTAATTGAGTCACTGAGATAAACAGTTACAAAATTGCTCATGATTGGGTTTCAGTCATATAATGTTTCAACACCCATCTCTTCACCAGTGTATGTTTCTCACCACCAATGTCCCCAGATTCCCTCACTCATCATGACAGGTAATTAAAAAAATTTTTTTAATTAAAAAAATTTTTATTATATCACAATGAAACATACAGTTACAAAGGTGTTCATAATTGGTTCTTGGTAATACAGTATTCCAGCTCCCATCCTTCCACCAGTGCCCCATCCCCACCACCAGTATACCCATACCCCCTCCCGCCCACCTCCAGGCTGCCTCAATAGCAGGTACCCCCTTTTCTCTCTCTCTCTCTATCTCTGTCTCTGCATCTCTCTCCCTCTTCTTTTACACATTGCAGCTAGCCCTGCAGACATTTAGGGTTTATTATGTAAGTCTCTTTGTGTATATTCAATGGTGAGTTCTAGCCTGACATTACTGTTTCCCACACTCAGTAAAACACTGGCATATATTTATATCCCATTAATGAATGCAGTCATTCTATATCTGTCTTTTTTTCACTCAGCATGATAGTCTCCATGTCCATCCATTTGCAGGTAAATATCACAATTTCGTCTTTTCTGACAGCTGCATAGTATTCCATTATGTAGATGTGCCACAGCTTCTTTAGCCAGTCCTCTGTTCTCGGGCAATTAGGTTGTTTCCATATTCTAGCTATTGTGAATAGTGTAGCTATGAATAAAAAAGTACAGATAGTGTTTCTGCTATGTGTTTTTTGGTTTCTAGGATATATTCCCAGGAGTGATATTGCTGGTTCAAATGGGAGCTCAATATCTAGTTTTTGGAGGAATGCCCATATTGTTTTCTTTCCAAAAGGGCTGGACCAGTCGGCACTCCCACCAACAGTGGATAAGAGTCCCTTTCCCCCCAAATCCATGCCAGCACCAGTTGTTCTTGCTGTTTTGGATGTGTGCCAGTCTCTGTGGTGTGAGATGGTACCTCATTGTTGTTTTGATTTGCATCTCCCTGATGATTAATGATGAAGAGCACTTTTTCATATGCCTTTTGGCCACTTGAATTTCTTCTTTTTTGGAAGTGTCTGTTCATTTCTTCTTTCCATTTTTTGATGGGGTTGGCTGTTTTTTCTTATGAAGTGCTACCAGTGCCTGATATATCCTGGATATTAACCCCTTGTCAGATGGGTATTGGGTGAATATCCTTTCCCACTTTGTGGATTGTCTTTGTATCTTGGTCACCGTTTCTTTTCAGGTTCAGAAAATTTTCAATTTTATATAATCCCATTTGTTTATCTTTGCTTCCATTTGCCTGGTCAGGTGTGTCGTCTTTAAAGATACTTTTAGTTTCAATGTCGTGAGAGCATTTTTCCTATGTTTTCTTCGATGTATTTATAGATTCATGTCTGATGTTGAGATCTATAATCCATTTTGATCTGACTTTTTTGCATGGCGTTAGAAGGAGGTCCAAGTTCATTTTTACATGTAGCTGCCCAGTTTTCCCAGCACCATTTGTTGAAGAGGCTTTCTTTTGCTCCACTTAATATTTTTTGCTCCTTTATAGAAGATTAAGTGGTTGTATATTTGAGAGTGTGTTTCAGGATATTCAGTTCTATTTCATAGGTCTACGGGTCTAACAGGTAATTTTGGCCATAGGTTCCCTGTGAATAAGATAGGAAAGATAATTGGCAAAATTTTCAAAGACATTTTGTGTCTTAAAGGATAAATTTTTATTCATAAAATTTTTTAGAAGATGTGTTTAAGGAACTTCTAAGCATTTTTTTTTTGTAGGAAAGTTTGAGACATAAACTGGAAATGGGAGAGTTCACCAAGGGTCAGATCTTGCCAAGAAAAATGGGCCAGGAGGACTAGTTATATAAGATTATATATATGTGTGTGTGAATTCCCATTTTATTATATACATTATGTGAAATTATTGAAGACTCAGCATATAGTAATAGTATCAGCATCATTTTAAGGACATTCTGGCTCAGTATGGGGTGGTTGAAATATTAGATTTAGTATATTTCAAAACAATAGCAATCTTTGCAAGAAGACATGATGAGAGAGAAGAGGTGATGTGGTGAATACCATTGAGATCAAGCCCAAGGCATGGAGTATTGAATTATATCATGTAAGAGACCAAGGCACAGTCCAGGATGATGCCAGTGTTCTGGCATGAGGCGAGGTTGGGAGTAAGAGGCTACGGAAGGTGGAGCCTGATTTGATCCTATAATGGGAAATGAATTAAAAGTTATACTCAGGTTCTAGGTGTCTATGTGACAATCTCAGGAATTTCAAATAGTTTCTTGAGCCTTCTGTTATAGGGTTTAGGTGACGGATGAATGCAAACATATATATTCGAAAGCCATCAGTTTTTAGAGGGCAGTATAACTATGTAACTGGTGGGTGAAATAACTTTGAAAAAGTCATTTTATTGAGAGGGCATGTTAATTGACATCTTTTGAGAAAAATCAGCCCATTTACTTAGTTGGGAGAGGGAATTTGTACGTGTCCTTGGAGTTAGGGAGTATCATTTATAAGGTATGGTTAGGATTGAGAAGACCAAGCAAGGCTATAAGGAAAGAAAGCTTGCATAAGGACAAATGTTGCAAGACAGGGACAGGAGAAACAGAAATCATCTGGCAGAAATTAGACAGAGAAGAACAGGAAATCAAGTAGAGAATTCAAGTGCCCAGTGAGATGTTACATTATTTCAGAAACCCTGGGGATCAAGAAGAAATCGGTGGGGAACTTGTAGTTTAGACAAAAAAAATTCAATCTTTCAGATCTGCAGGTATGTTCTCTTTGTCTTATACAGATCCTACAGAAGATTTTGAATTCTTGAATTTT
>JAJIBD010034266.1:0-36092 GCA_021461705.1 Cryptotis parvus | reverse complement strand
ATTCAGAGTCAAGGTGACATCTGTAACTGCCACACCCTCCATCAGTGTTTATATATAGAAGAGAGATCTCATTAGAATGAAACTTGACTTAAGAACATTAATCTGTGAGTGGATAAAACAGCAAAGTTCCCAAGCTAGCTAAGTCTGTCATCCAACAAATTGGGATCTTGAGTGAGCAGAATACCTACAAAGAAGGTCGAATAGAGCACTTCGCAAGTAAGTCTCCACAAACCAACTCAAGAAAATAGCTCCATGTTATTAGATGAAACAGGGATATTTAAACTTCAGGAAAATAGGATGTGGACTCTGTCACCCAATAGTGTAGAGGGATTAAAATGCAATTAATCCTAATCAGATATGAAAGGAATTAAAAAAGGGTGTGTGCTTCTGTACAGGATGTGTGCTTAATATGTTTAGCTATATCTCCCCCTTTTCTGTTTGTTATACAAAAATTGAGATTGCTAAACACAAAAATTTAGGGATAAGTCCTGTTTATCTTCTACAAGAGGCTGTCTGCTGGAATCCCATATTAACCAAGTGTTAGAAGTGGCTATTTTGTATAAACTAGATAAAAAGTTAGATAAAAACTTTAATCTAGATTAGATTTAGAGCAGAGTGGCCTTTCCCAGAAAACATTTGGTTACACATTTCAACTGCAGGCTTCAGGCCAGTCTTTAGTTTCCTTAACCCCAAAGAGTCCTTCTTCTGAGTCTTGGGGGAAAGTAAAGGCTTTCCTTCCTTCATCATCTTTTCATTAGTGGCTGTCATCATAAGACATCATACTTGAGTTCTTGGTGTCTCTTAAGTCCCCAAGTTGTGACACAAACCCTGTCCTGCTTCCATGTCATCAGAGTGGCAAAAAGTCTGTCCTGGTTCCATCCAAGGCCCTCTGTGGGACCCATATTTTGGGGTGTACAACCAATCTCAGAGCAATTGAAGATAAGTCACATCAATATGACAAATGTTCCAGGGTTTAGAACCCACCTGCTATGTTAGAATTATTGAGTTTCTAAGTCTAAAGGAAGGGAACTCCTTTCTTACTATAAGACCTCCTATTTCACTGGGTCTATGTGAGAAAAGGAAAAAGGATATTGCCATAAAGTACTATTGAGGCCCAAGGGACTATGGCTAGGTTTTTAGTCCACTATCCCTGATACATAAGTATAATAACAGCATTGTTTCCCTAGAAATACATATAAGGAAATAACACAAATCCCCTAGTCTATTGAGAGCAAGTCCAAGGTAAGTTGATTCTGAAAGTAATCAATAAGGTAATCTGTCTGTTGAGAGTAGTCAGGGAGGCAATGAATTCATGAAACTACTGGGTGGAGTCACTGGATTAGTCCACTGGATAGTCAGTGCTCATTTGAAAAAGCAGATCAATGTGGTTATTTCAGTCATGGGTAGCAGTTCACTGTCACTTGTGAGGAGGGATCGGGAGCACACCAGATATCCTTGATGATGCATGAGATGGGGAGTCAGGAACATACCAGATATAGATGGCAGTCTTCTTAATCCAGTAATAGGAGGCTGAAAGTATGCTACCCACACGGCAGAGCCTGGCAATCTACCCGTGTGTATTTGATATGCCAAATACCAGTAACAATTATAGACCTCATTCCCACGACCTGATGAAATGGTTTGAGGCTCTTTATGTTCCTGGGGCAAGCAGGTGCCCTTGGGCTCTACTTGCATGAGACAGGACATATGGAGATGTTACTGGTGCCCGCTCGAGCCAGTCGATGATGAACGGGAAGACAGTGATACAGTGATACAGGAGGCTGAAAGAGTACTGGGCGTGGCAATGCTTTAGGGCACAAGGGGGTGTTGCTTTATAAAAGTAGTGGGATTAAACAGGGAAAATAATGAATCTGGGATTTTGTCAGAAGCCAAGAATGGAGGAGTAAAGGGAAGAGTTTAGGTATAATTTAGGGATAACTCCTGTTTATCTTCCACAAGAGGCTGTATGCTGGAATCCCATATTAACCAAGTGTTAGAAGTGGCTATTTTGTATAAACTAGATAAAAGTTAGATAAAAACTTTAATCTAGATTAGATTCAGAGCAGAGTGGCCTTTCCCAGAAAACATTTGGTTACACATTTCAACTGCAGGCTTCAGGCCAGACTTTAGTTTCCTTAACCCCAAAGAGTCCTTCTGAGTCTTGGGGAAAGTAAAGGCTTTCCTTCCTTCATCATTTTTTCATTAGTGGCTGTCATCAACAGACAAGGAATTGTCATTGACTACAAACATAAAGGTGGCCACCAGTCATACACACATGCACACACATACACAGTTGATTGCTCAACATGTTAACATCTGTGTATCTGACCCATCTAGTGTAGTAAATGGGAATGGGTTAAAGCATTTCATTAATATAAAGCCAGAAAATATGGTTGTGAAGAACTTTTATCCAATCCTTGGGAATCACTGCTAGTGGTGATAGACTAGGCTGAAAAAAGTCATAAGTTAGATTGTATATACATTATTCTCAAGTCAGTCGGCTTTTCCATATTCTTGTCTTATACTTATCACAAAATCTTTTTTCATAAGTTGTTAAACATTCTACACTAAGCATTGTAATAAAAGTCTAAAGCACTGAACACTGTAATATGAATCTACAGCATCCAAGTTCCTTTTCCATAGACTCCTGTGAATAAATGTTAGAATATTAAAAAATAAGAGGTTCCTTCTTCATCTCAAACTGAGGCAGCAAGGAACTTTAAGACAAAATTGCTATTATTTATGGTTGACCCAGTTGCAGAGGGTTATGATAGCAGTTTGTCCTCTGTGGGTTAACTCCTTGGTTTGGCTTCATGTTGGAAGAGCTAGATGCCTTCTGTGTCTTGGTGGATTCAACTTCAACAAGGCATAATGGGACCCAAAATTTTTTGGTGGGGCTGCCCTCTTTGGAAATATAAGCAAATTCTTTTTCTCTGGTGAGGATGTTACCTGATACCCATTCTTTGCCAATTTTTACCCAAATAGGTGAATTAACCAGTTTCTGAGGCCTGTATACCTTCTCAAAAGTGTCGTTCAGCAGCTATGTAATGTTCTCCTTGAGGCAAATTTAAGAAATTGAAAGAGAATGTTAGAGATCAGAAGTCAGGTGGGGACATCCCCCTTTTTCTGTTTTTCAATAGAGTTTTGAGGGTCTTGTAGGCATCTTCAAAGATACCTTGTCCCCGAGGATTATAGGGGATCTCAGTGATATGTTTGATTTGCTACTCATCACAGAATGATTGAAAAGCTTCACTAGTCTGCCTGGGCCGTTATCAGTTTTAATGGCATGGGGAACGCCCATGAGAGAAAAAAAAATGTAGCAAGAAGGAACAAAAGGCTTTAGCTCTTTCAGAAGTCATAGGGACAGTCCATATAAAATGAAAGTAAGTGCCAACTACTACATAAAAGGTTTGTTTGGAAACAGGTTAACATGTATAACACACATTTTCCATAATTTATTTGTCCTTAAATTGCAGGGTTAGCTCAAGCCACATGGTGAGTACAATGTAGAGGAGCACAGACAGGACAAGCAAGGACAATTTGTCTGGCTTGTCTTAATGGGATGTTGTTGGGCTCCAAGCAGCTAGTATTGGGGCGTGGCACTTTCTGCCTTACATGAAGGGAAGCGAATGTTTATGTGTAGGGCTTGATGCTCTTCTACAGTTACAGGCGCCTGTAAGTGGTCTGCACTTTTATTTCCTAGAGCCATTGGTCTCAGTAGACCCAAGTGAGACCTAATATGTGTTATGAAAATTTGGTCAGTATATTTTTTGCAAAAGAACTTGTAATTGCTGAACCACAGGGTTATGGATATTTAGGGAAGTAGTGACAGTTCCAGGGAAATGGTCGACCACGTATGCTGAGTCAATCACATTACATGGGTCTGACACATGGGAGAGTAAATAAATCAAAATGGAAATTTCCACTTTTAGAATATTAGAATTGGGCAGAGTGGTAATTTGAAAACACTGTTGTGGTCATCAATGGGCCAATAATCCCACCATTCCTGGATGAGAAGTCAGCAATATAATACAGTGGATCATTGGGAATAGGGAAGGAACAGATGATAGAAAAGATTACAATAGGCATCCTTCTGAAAAAAATCCTAGGTTTTCCTAGCCGGGTATGGAAGGAAATTTCTCCTGAGAAATCTGCTAAAATTCTTAGAAGACCATGAAGGATGGGAAAAATGGGTTCAATTTCTTTCTTAGGTATGGGCAGGACAATGACATGAGTGTTGAAGCCCAGTAGAGTTTGTGCTGTCAGTCTCCCTTTAATTATAAGATTGGCTATTAGCTCCAAATAAGGCACAAGGGTGCAAGTCTGCTTGTTGTGTAAACAGAGACACTCTAGTGGGCCATATAATTGAGCTATAGCAGCATTTGGGGATTGGGGGTGCAACAAAAGAGCAGTAACCCACCTTTTCTCCAGTGGTGATTCTGGAAAGAGGACTTCAGGAGCCTGTTCATAAAAAGTCTAGTTCCAGGGCTGGAGCGATAGCCCAGTGGGTATGGCATTTGCCTTGCACCTAACCAGCCCATGCCGACCGGGTTCGATCCCTGGCATCCCATATGGTCCCCTGAGCACTGCGAGGAGTAATTCCCTGAATGCAGAGCTAGGAGCAACCCCTGAGCATTGCTGGGTGTGACCCAAAAAGCAAAAAAAAAAAAAAAGCCTAGTTCCTTCTGAGCATCAGTGTCGTGGGTTATTCATGGCGAGGTCACCTTCAAGGATGAGGAACAAGCTGCTAAGCTCTGAGTTGGGAATTCCAAGGGAGGAGTGCACCCAATTAATGTTTCCCAACAATTGTTGAAAATCATTAAGAGTTTTGATGAATGTAAATTTTCTGGGAATGCACTGTAGTTCAGTCAAGCACATAAAACCAATAATTTATATGGGGTTTCATCTGAATTTTTTCTATGGCAACCTGTAAACCAGCCACCAGCAAGCATGTTATCATATACTCCCTGAAGTATACTCTCTGACGCTCCCTGGAAGTAGGACATGCAAGCAAAATGCCATCCATATAGTGACTAATATAAGCACGGAGAATGGCATGAGTCATTGCATGAACATGGTGTAAAACCACATCAACAAAATATTGACACAAAGTAGATGAATTGGTCATGTCTTGTGGTAGAACAGTCTGCACAAGGGTTCTTTGTTGTTTGGAGAAGGACAACAAATGCAAAGAGTTTGCAATCATCTGGGTGTATAAGTACTTTATAAAAACAATCTTTTTGTGATTTTTAAAAATTTTTTTTTGTTATTGATTTTTAAAATTTTTTTATTATACTACCGTGAGACATACAATTACAAAGATGTTCATAATTGGTTCTTGGTAATACAGTATTCCAGCACCCATCCCTCCACCAGTGCCCCATTTCCACCACTAACGTACCCCACCCCCCTCCCACCCACCCCCAGGCTGCCTCAGTAGCAGGTAGCCCCGTTTCCTCTCTTTCTCTCTCTGTCTCTGCATCTCTCTCCCTCTTCTTTTACACATTGTGGCTAGCCCTGCAGATATTTAGAGTTTATCACTTAAGTCTCTTTGTGTATACTCAATGGTGAGTTTTAATCTGCCATTACCATTTCCCACATTTAGTAAAACACTGCTATCTATTTATATCCTATTAATGAATGCAGTCATTCTATATCTGTCCTTTTCCTTCTGACTAATTTCACTCAGCATGATAGTCTCCATGTCCATCCATTTGCAGGTAAATTTCATAATTTCATCTTTTCTGACAGCTGCATAGTATTCCATAGTGTAGATGAACCACAGTTTCTTTAGCCAGTTCTCTGTTCTCGGGCATTTAGGTTGTTTCCAGGTTCTAGCTATAGTGAATAGCGCAGAGATGAGTAAAGAAGTACAGATAGTGTAAAAACAATCTTTTAAATCTACTATAATCAATGGCTAGTCTTTAGGAATTGGTTCTGGAGAGGGGAGGCCAGGTTGCAGAGCCTCCCCTTGATAGAATTAACCTTCCTTAATTAAGGAAGAGAGACTCACAGACATAGGGCAGAGCTGCTACTTGCTCTCCCTGTGCCCAGCCGCTCACAAGGCACCCAGGAGAGATGGCAGGTTCTAGCCCTGGCCCGCCACCCCAGCAGAGCCTTGCAACAGGCTAGATGACCCCCCCACTCTATGAGGGCCTCCATTTTCCACATCCGGACTTCTCTCTCATCAGAACTCCACCCAGCAGACCAGCCTATCACAGCCCGGCTCGGCGGCCACGCGATTCATCGATAAATGCTGGACTTAGAGATGACTACAAGAGTATGCTACCTGCATGGCAGAGCCTGGCAAGCTACCCGTGTTGTATTTGATATGCCAAATACCAGTAACAATTATAGACCTCATTCCGGAATGGATTGAGGCTCTTTATGTTCCTGGAGCAAGCAGATGCCCTTGGGCTCTACTGGCATGAGACAGGACATATGGAGATATTACTGGGGCCCGCTCGAGCAAATCGATGATGAACGGGAAGACAGTGATACAGTGAATTTGATCAACAAAGGCCATTTGCTTTCTTTTGTATTATGAAGAGAGGGGAATTCCATTCTGAAAATGAGGCTTCAATATGACCTAATTTAAATTGTTCCTCCACCAGATCTGTCAGCACCTTTAACTTTACAGTGTTGAAGGACACTACTGTTTCTATTCAGGATCGTGGGACTTTTACTGAATGCAGAGAGGTGGTGGGCACTAACTTGCAGTGGCCCCAATTAAAAGGCACGTCTTCTGGATTAGGGGCCTGAGAAGGAATTGTGTATTGAGCACATCACTGTTCTAGTAGAGCTTGACACTATACATTCAGGAACAATTGGGCTACCTAGGGCTGGAAGGTGACTACATGCCCAGAAATGCAACATTTCATGCCCCTCATTGACCTCCAGTCATGAAAACACCACAGGCAGACTGCCAGGAGATGTCAAAACCAGAAATGTACCACGAGGCCAGAAACACCCCA
This sequence comes from Cryptotis parvus, assembly GCA_021461705.1. Lineage (NCBI taxonomy): Eukaryota > Metazoa > Chordata > Mammalia > Eulipotyphla > Soricidae > Cryptotis > Cryptotis parvus. Next base: position 29,118 of record JAJIBD010034266.1, on the reverse strand, counting down.
GCCTCTGGGACAGGAAAGGCCCTCAAAAGTGCCTAAGTCTCAAAAGATGGCAGACCCAGCCCTGGTCCATGTCCCTGTCAGAGCTGTAATGGCTATCGCTACTAGGGCACCGGGTACACGGCACAGCCAGCAGATCAACTTGGAGTGAGGCGGGGGCAGGGGAGCAAGAGCTCCCTAATACTCCCAGATCACTACTGTGCCTCTGGACAGACTTCAACAACTCAGGACCTGAGAAATTAAATGGCCCAAAGTTAGGTATGTGAGAGCCATGCCCACAAACCATCTTCAGCTCAGCCATATAAACTCACTTATCAGGATGCTTCAGAGGACCCATAAATAAACTTCAAAGGAGATCACAAACCGCCATTAAGAAACTCATTCACCAGTCATTTTCCAAAGACTCAAATAAATCTCAAGAGAGAACAGTATGATAGGTGCAGAGATACTCTCATACCCTGTCCAAGGCTGAGTCATTGTTGTTGGAAGACACACCCTAATGAGCTCTAGGCTCTTGCTAACCCTTAGCATATGTTAAGAGTTGGTTCCTGCCTTAAGGAATCTCCAGGGCAAATCAATAGGAGCATGGGCAGGATTGGAACAGACATTTGATTTTGAAGCTTATATGGCAGAATAGTCTTATCATGGGTCTTGCTAGCTTCAGTGCAATCTTCTTTACCCCACGGGTCCCTACAGGGACACACATGTGTCTAATCAAGAGAACAGTTGGCAATGTCTGGATCAACCATAAATAATGTAATTAGTCCTGCTAGTTCAAAGAGACATGCTAGTTTGCCTCTGGCCAAACAAATGTGTCTCTGTAAGGCTAAAGGCAAAGTAAAGTACTTTGACAGATTCTGGACTTAGTGGAGGTTTAGAGATAAGCTGGCAAAGGATAATATATATATATATATATATATATATATATATATATATATATATATATATATTCATGGTAAGAAATCAAATCCTGAATTACATTTCAGCTCAGCTTCCCTTTCTACATCTCTACAAATGTCTTTGTAGGAAAACTTTTTGTTGGGCTCTAAGCAGCTACTCTTGAAGCCCGGCACTTTCCTACCAAAAGGCCTTAAAGGCAGGACCCAGATGTGGGCCTTGTTCTTGGGGCAATAAAGCCCAAATGTTTACATCCACATGAAAAACATTTGAGTTTACAGGAAAGTATGCCTCTAAGCTAAGACAGGTTGTGCCTGGTCTTCTGACCACAGAAATATGTAATTGTTACTCTGTTGCAATGGCCTAAGAGTTTGAAGGTGCTTCGTGACTTATGCTTGTAATCCCTCTACCCAAGAATTGTATAAAAGGCTTAAACTGTGCTCAGTAAACCGGAACTGCTCTCCAGAAGCTCCTGCTGTTGGTGTCTTTTGTTCTTCCTGCAGCAGCAGTAAGGCAGAGGCTCCTCCCAAGTCCTTCCCTCTCCCTTTCCCAGGGTTGAAGTCTGACAATATTCAGGTCTCTCTCATCTGTGCCGGGGCTACTGTTCACAGCCCTGACAGCTTTTAAGGAAAGATCTTGGCTCTGGTGAATTAGCATTTGAAAGGCCTGGGCTGGGTCACATATCTGGAAGTGATTGACTTGGGCCTGACTGAGACCCATCCTTGTGTGCCATGCCAAGGGCTAATGGGGGTATAAGAAATGGCTTTCTTCCACATGCTCTCTCTTTCTCACTCTCTCTCTCTCTCTCTCTCTCTCTCTCTCTCTGCCTTCTTGGCTCCCTCTCTGCCTGTCTGCTCTTCAGCCTGAGCACCGGGTTGGGGTGCAGAGGCCATCTTGGCTTAGGATCCTAATCCAAGCATGTGGTCTGTGTCTGGCTAGAAATGGGAAATTCGGGGTTTTACTGACATTGGATTGTACTGCCAGAACTTGTATGAGTAAAGATTTTTTGTAAACTTTGTTGGATTCATGAGTGTTCATCTGTCTGCTGACTGCAAATTCCTTGGAGCAGAAAGGGATTCGTTCCTGCTTCCCTAATATTGTTCGGGAGCCCAGCTGTCCCCAGCCCAGCAGCAGCTTTTTCCCGACAATCTGTGTATGAGGTTGGAGGGTCAGGTGAGTCCTTACATTCACCCAACCAGAGCCCATACAGCCAAAAACCTCCGGACTCCACAATTGCTGTTGTGCTCCCAGCCATACCCCACTGCTCACGATGAGCCTCATCCAGAAAGTAATCTGTTGTAAACCTCAGGTATGCGGCATTCCATGCCAGGCTTTCATGGAGTCAGGGATGGGCTACCTCCCCATGCATCTCCCTGCATTTCTAGAAGCTGTGGCAGTCACACACCTACACACCCCAAAAGCTACCCAGTTAAAAACTCAACTCCAGCTGTATCACTGTTGGGGAGCACTGGGTGTCCCTACAAAATCTGGGAGCAGGGTATAGGGATCCCCTTCTTCCCCAGGGGATCAGTCGCCGGCAGACAGAGAAAGGCGCCAGAATCCAGCAAAGTTTCAAAAGGCTTTACTCACACTTGTTCTGGTATACAGTTTAGTAACAGGAAAACCCAAGACTTTAGGTTCCTAGCTAGGTCCCAGCCATGTGTAGGTTTAGAATCCTAGGCCAAGATGGCTGCTACCATGTGCTTCTCTTCAACAGGGAAGAGAAGGAAGAGAGAAGAGGAGCCAAAATGGCCAAAAGCATAAGGGGTGGAAGAAAGCAGGCTACAGCTTTTATAACTTTTCAGCCCAGACCAGCCCACATCAATGGAAAGCAGTTATGGTCAATCCCCCTCAGGTAGCTTCTCCCAGGACCTCACCTAGTCCATTGAAATGTTAATATCGCCCCAGTGAATAGCAGACCCCTGCTCTTGGTTCTCCACCAGGACCTATGTAGATGGAGGGAAAGACATCTGATATGAACTCTATCTCAGAATACAAAGGCATGCCTCTGTACCAATGGGTATTCTACAGCCAGAATAAGAGCCTTCACAAGAGTCTTATCTTCATATCACTGTATCACTGTCTTCCCATTCATCATTGATTTGCTTGAGTGGGCACCAGTAACATCTCCATATGCCCTGTCTCATGCAAGTAGAGCCCAAGGGCACCTGCTTGCTCCAGGAACATAAAGAGCCTCAAACCATTCCATCAGGTCATGGGAATGAGGTCTATAATTGTTACTGGTATCTGGCATATCAAATATGACACGGGTAGCTTGCCAGGCTCTGCCGTGCAGGTGCATACTCTTGTAGTTATCTCAAAATCCAGCATTTATTGATGAACCGCGAGGGCCGCTTGCGGCAGCACAATCTGGGCTGTGATAGGCTGGTCTGCTGGGCGGAGTTCTGATGAGGGGGAAGTCGGATGTGGAAAATGGAGGTCCTCATGGAGTGGTGGGGGCTCGTCTGGCTTGTTGTTAGGCTCTGCTGGGGTGGTGGGCCAGGGATAGAACCTGCCATCCCTCCCGGGTGCCTCATGAATGATTGGGCACAGGAGAGCCAGTAACAGCTCTGTCCCATGTCTGTTTCTGGATCAGCATACCTGGGCCGGATTAAAAAGACTGCAGCAGGGTGGATCTCGATGAGCCGGGCTGTGATAGGCTGGTCTGCTGGGTGGAGTTCTGATGAGGGGGAAGTCCGGATGTGGAAAATGGAGGTCCTCATGGAGTGGGGGGGGTCGTCTGGCTTGTTGTGAGGCTCTGCTGGGGTGGCGGGCCAGGGATAGAACCTGCCATCCCCTCCCGGGCGCCTCATGAGCAATTGGGCACAGGAAGAGCCAGTAGCAGCTCTGCCCCATGTCTGTCTCATCTTCATAGTTGTTTTGTATATTAGAGTTTAGACTTATAAGAGAGCCACACTTGCTTGCTTGGAGGCAAACAGCATTTTTCTCTGGTCTAATTACTTAAAGATCCAACGTGGCCACGTAAATATACTGGTGAAATCTATCTAGATGATTGTGGTAGCATGAGAGAAAATATTTATACCAGCTAACATAGAATACATGGTAAGATATACTGGCACATTCAAACTTTTCTACTCCTTATCTACAAGGTGGCCTGCTGGAGGTAACTCCAGGCAAGATGCAGAGGCTCTGGGCAGCAGTGTACTGCAACATATTACCTCATAAAATTTTGAACTTCCTGGAGTGTGAGTCTGCAATAACACTGATAAACCAGGAGCAGCACCAGATTGGATGAGATGAAATGTAGAAGGCATCCAACTTTGATTAATAAAATATCAATATAGAAGGCATAACCTCTAACATTGTTGTAATCTCTTATACAATGGCTTAATAGCTCCAAGGTAAGATACACAATCTTTGCCATCTTTCTTCTGAGAAAACATTTTTTATTATTCTTGTAGCATTATAACAAGAAATATAAAATCAATCATTGAGGGCCTGCTATGGGGGCAGGTTTAAGGGTGGGTGAGAAAATTGGAGATAATGATGGTGTTAAGGTGCAATGATGGTGAGAATGGTGATTGTATATTGAATGTCTGTAACAAATTGCCATGAACAAACTTGCAACCGCAGTATTAATATAAGGCATAATGGGAAAATAAATAAAAATTTTAAAAGATTATAATAAACAGTGGAAAACTGTTTTCCACATTGGACTTCCCTCTCATCAGAACTCCACCCAGCCGACCAGCCCATCACAGCCCGGATCATCGACACCCACCCTGGAGCAGTTTCTTCCTCGTTCCGGCCCAGGTATGCTGGTCCAGAGACTCTCAGCCATGGGGCAGAGCGGTTCCTTGCTCTCCCTGTGCCCAGCCGTTCATGAGGCAGTCGGGAGGCATGGTGGGTTCCAGTCTTGGCCCACCACCCCGGCAGAACCTCACAACAAGCCAGACGACCCCCCCCACCCACTCCATGGGCGCCGCCATTTTCCACATTGGACTTCCCTCTCATCAGAACTCCACCCAGCCGACCAGCCCATCACAGCCCGGCTCGCGCTGCGGCCGCGGCCGGGTTCATCAATAAAGGCTTTATTTGGAGGTGTTTATAGAGTATGCCTCCCTCGCACGGCAAGCCTAGCAAGCTGCTCGTGTTGTATTTGATATGCCAAATGCCAGTAACAATTATATTAGATCATTCTCATGACCTAATATAATGGTTTGAGGCTCTTTATGTTCCTGTACCAAGCCGATGCCCTTGGCTCTACAGCATGTGACAGGACATATTGAGATATTACTGGTGCCCGCTCTAGCAAATAGATGATTAACGGGAAGATCGTGATCGTGATCGTGATAATAAACAGTAAATGCATTTTAAATTGAAGATTATAATATGTTTATAATAAACAAAAAATATGTTTATTCATGTTCATAAATGAGAAGAAAAAGAAATTAAAATAAGTGTATTTATAATAAAATAGTCATTTAGAAGAGGAATTAAATACCTAGGAATACATTTAATAACAGAGATGAAAGAACAAAAAGATATAAAATAAGACCCTAAGAGATGGGAAGGCAGTCCATGTTTGTGTCTTCTTATGGATGAGGAGAACTAATGAAGTAAATGTTTATTTATCAAAGGCAATATATAGTCAACAAAATTGCTAACAAAACTACAGTTGTATTTTTTGAGGAAATATTAAAAATAATAAACATAGTTAAAAAATCACAAAAAGCACCAAATAGCTATAATAACTCTGAGGAACCAGTGAAAGAAAATGAAGGCATCAAGTTTCCTGACTTCAAATTATGTTACAAGATGTATTACTACAATCTGTGTTACTAATTGAAAGAGCACAGCCTTGAAATAAAAACAAACAGGTGAAGTTCTGGAAGGAAACTGCATAGTTTTGACGGCTAATCATCTTCCACCTTGTCTGCTAATGTCTCAGAGGTCTGGGCTCTGCAGCCTCCTGCCACCAGACTCAAAAGTTCCTCCTTTATCCTCCCTCCCATTCACATTCCCTCTTCCAATTGAAAGGCTAGACCCAAATTCTGACTATTACTCAATACTCAGGAGTCAGTTGCTGTGACAGAACCTGATGTATCTGCGTCTTGATTTTCCGCTGATCAAGAACAAGACAAGATCTTGCATAAGTTGTCTGTTCTCTGCAGAAAAAGAGTGCCATGGAGGCTCTCTGGCTGCTCACCTTACTCTCTGCTGCAGGTAAGACCCTGTCCTCTATTGACCATGCTTTATTCCCTTCTGCTTAATTGGACATTTGGGGGTGGGTAGGTGCAGAGTGCCAATTCTGAGGGAGGTTGAAGGGAGTTGGAGTCTGTGCAAGTTCTGACCTCTTTCTTCCCCACCCTGCATCATTTCCTTCATGCTCCCTTTCTCCCCCTGGAATCGGAATCTGTTGCCACATTTTAACCATGTGGAGGTATAAGGGACGACATGTTCTGGTGACATATGATGATACCTCGGGCACTAGCTGGCTGGCATTTGGAGTACATGGCTGGGTGGGAGCAGGGAAACTGGTAGAAGCCTCTAATGATAATTCACTTAAGACTATCCCTAGAGGGGTGTCAGGGTGAGAGTGAAGAAACAGCCAGTGACTGGGAATTGGTGTCTTTGGAGTGTACCTTCCTGTGCTCCAAATGGGAGGTGAAGGTGATAGCAAGTGTTACAGAGTTGAGAGTTACTCCCCAGATTTTAAAAACACAGCTGTCTTTATCTTTGAATTAAAGAGGGTGCTTTTAGCTCCCGGGAAGTATCAAGCAGACCTGGGGGAGAGGAGGGATTATCACAATATATATCATGCTTCTACATATTCTCAGTGGGAAGAGAGTGAACAGGGTGGGGTACACTGTCCTGTATAGAGGTAGAGTGATGTCAAGGTGACATGTGCAGGGGAGGCATGGCTCATAGCTGGTCTCCAGATGCAGGAAACTAACTCCCATATAATATCCTCTACTATCTCTGCTCACCATATAGTTGAAGATGGGGGTCAAGCAAAGACTAAAAAGGTAGAGTTGAGAGAGAGGTCTCTGAGTGATCCCTTTGCAACCCCCTGTCCTGAAGCGACTAGTGCTCTAAGGCCACCTCCCCCATTCTAAGGAGGGCCCCAAAATAAGAGGAGCTTGTGTCTCCCAAAATAAGGAGCCCTTGTGTCTCCCCCAAAATAGCCTTGACATGGGTCCCTCTTGAAAGAGGAACCAAGCCACAGAAATAGGGAAGCTGGAAGCTGAAAGTCAGAGAAAATTGAGTGGCCAGTGCCAGGCAGGCCACTGCAGAGTAAGCATGGTTTGGGTGGGGTTGGGGGTGGAAGTGCAGTGACAGTCATGCTGTTGACACTTTCCCAGTGAGAGGAACTAGCTATTCCCTCTTGAAATGAAGAGGAGGGATGAGGTTTGTGAGAGAGATGTTACATGTTGAAGGTGAGGACAAACTTGCTGTAAATAGACCCAGAGGTTCCACAGCTTGTCAGAACCCCACACAAGAGAAGCTGATTTCAAACCCAGGTATGCAGGTTGGTGTGACTAAACTCAACAGGCTTCTGTGGAGCTGGAGCTGGGGCTCCTTCCCCCACCTCGGTCCCCTCTGGAAGGCCCAGTGGTCCTGCCTACGGCCTGCCTCTGGCACTGTTGGCATGATCCAGAGACACACAAGTGGCAGAGCTGCTGCATGATATCTCAAAGTCAGGTGTACTGATGTATTAGGTACTGCACCACATTTTATAGAATTATGTATCACTAGATCACTAGATATCCCGTTGTTCATCGATTTCCTCGAGTGGGCACCAATAACATTTCCTTTTTAGTGCTGCTGTATTAAGGGCTCTTTCAGTGTCGGGAAAATAAACATTTTTATTACTGGTTTTGGCATATCGGATATGCATCGGACAGCTTGACAGGCTCCACCGTGCGGACAGTATATTCTCAGTAGCTTGCAGGGCTTTCTGAGAGAGAGGAGTGGAGATAAATCGTGCGGCCGCACAGTGGCCACATGCAACGGGGAGAGCTGGTATCTGCTCTGCCTGGGGTATCTGCGTCTGAGGATCAAGCATTCCTGGGCTTGAAAAGACTTTCACAATTCAATAATAAAACAACTTCTGCCACTACAATCCAAAATAATGGGATTCCCCTAAGTTCTCCTGGTCAGAACTTAGACTATTGTCCAAGTATCCCACCAAAGTGGATTCAGAATTAACTATGGGGCCTACAATTACAAAGGTGTGGTCACGATGTCTTGTGTGCTGAAACATATTGATAATTTCTTATACAGTAGGCTCAAATGGCACAATGGAGATATAATAATATTCATTGACATTCATCTAAGAATATATTCATCAATCTTTTTCAGAGAACTAGCTCCAACAAGCAACATAGAATAGATTATTCAGTGTATGCTTAGGACAGGCTCAGACAGAGGTGGAGAAAAATTTGGAATAAGTGTTGTCCGTAGGTATAGTGATGGTGGGTTTGGGGTTGACTAGTTGAAACCCACTACATTCTAGAAACTCAGAAAGTGAATGCTAGAATAAAAATTGGTCAGATTCACACATAACAACCCAGAAAAAACGTCATGACTTTATCAATACCATTCCCATAAATGGGATAATGGTCAATACAATTAGTGCTGGCTAAGAGGCCAGACATGGGGGGCAGGGATTCGTGGGAAATGAGTGTCTCTGGTGGTGGTGGGAGCACACTGGTGGTGGAATTTGTGAACAATGAATCTCTCTAACAACTGTATTGTGAAAAACTTTGTGCTTTGTAAATCAGGGTGTTTGAATAAAATACAAAATAATAATAATACAGTCTAGTTTCTTCATCTAAAAATACCCAGGGAGAGTCCATTGCTTTTCCAAAGATGTAAAGAATAAATAAGGAATTATAAGCTAAATATCCAGCAAGGCTACCCATGACGAAGCCAAACCCAGGTGCTGGGTTTCCTAACTCCCTGGTTGTCACCTCCTCTTTTATATAAAAACTGAAGCTCCTTAAGGGCAGGAATTGTCCCTCATTCATGGCACATAATAGGCATTGAGGCAATCAATGAATAAAGGAGTGAATTAATGTCTCTCTTCCTCCCTCCACCTACAGAGCTGTCCAGAGCCCACAACACCACAGTGCTCCAGGTCATGGCAGGCCAGTCCCTGAAGGTCTTGTGCCCTTACAACTCCTTGAAGCACTGGGGCGGCGCAAGCCTGGTGCCGCCAGCTGGGCGAAGAGGGCTTGTGCCAGCAGGTGGTTAGCACTCACCGTTCATGGCTGCTGTCCTTCCTGAAGAGGTGGAATGGGAGCACGGCCATCATGGATGATGCCCTGGGTGGCACCCTCACCATCACGCTGCTCAATCTGCAAGCCCACGATGCTGGTCTCTACCAGTGCCAGAGTCTCCACGGCAATGAAGCAGACACTCTCAGGATGGTCCTGGTGGAAGTGCTGGCCAGTGAGTGTCTGCAAGACTGAACTCTGACCTGCCCCTGGGCTGGGCTCACATTGTTGGTATCTGTGCTACCAAAGTGGGATTTGTGGAGTCACACACAGCTACTATTGACAGTGGCGCAGGTTACTTATGGCTCACGGGGCTAACCTGTAGTCCTGACTTCCGTTAACCAACCTATAGTCCTGAGTGCAGGAAAAAGTTCCACTTTCTCAATTGCACAAGCCAGTCTATTAGTTAGCCTACCCAACACTAATTACCATTTGCTATGCAGACAGAATGTCAGCACCCTAAGGGGTCCTTAAAATCAGAAGAAAGACACTAATTTATTCTCTAGTCCTACAACATGTTAAATTAAATTAAAATAGACAGGAGAGATAAGACAGGTGTTAAGTTGCTTGTCCTGTGCTCAGATCCAGGTTTAATCTGTTATCTCGTAGTATCCTGGATGACCACCAGGAACAACCCTGGAGCACAGAGCCAGGAATAGCACCCAAGTACTGCCAGGGATGGTCAACCCCTCCCCAATTAAATTAAATGATCTCTGGCACAAAGCCACAACACTAGAAAGAGACATTTGGTCATGACCTTGCACAATGGGGTTACTCGTTACTCTTTCTTCCTTCCTTCCTTCCTTCCTTCCTTCCTTCCTTCCTTCCTTCCTTCCTTCCTTCCTTCCTTCCTTCCTTCCTTCCTTCCTTCCTTCCTTTCTTCCTTCCTTCCTTTCTTCCTTCCTTCCTTCCTTCCTTCCTCTCTCTCTCCTTCCTTCCTTCCTTCCTTCCTTCCTTCCTTCCTTCCTTCCTTCCTTCCTTCCTTCCTTCCTTCCTTCCTTCTTTCTTTCTTTCTTTCTTTCTTTCTTTCTTTCTTTCTTTCTTTCTTTCTTTCTTTCTTTCTTTCTTTCTTTCTTTCTTTCTTTCTTTCTTTCTTTCTTTCTTTCTTTCTTTCTTTCTTTCTTCCTTTCCTTTATTCCTTCTTTCCTTATTTTCTTTCCTTTTTCCTCTTTCTTTCTCTTTTCTTTTCTTTTTTTTGGGGGTTGCCTTTGGTGTGCTTGGGCAGGCTTTAGGGACTATTCCTGGCCCTGTACTCAAGGGATCACTCCCAGCAGAATACCCAGGCCTCATGCATGCAAAGTATCTACTCAACCATGAACTATCTTCACAGTTCATCATCTCTTCATCTTTAAATTGAGGGGTGGGTATCTGAGATGCTAATATCACAAAATTATGAAGCACAAAGGAGAGAGTTGAGGGTCTGTTGGGATAAGTGACACACTGAGCCCCCAGCTTCCTGCATTTGGTGCCTTGTAACAGGATATGGTGAGCCCAGATGGCTCCCTGCTTCTGCATGGGGTGGGCATCCTGCAAAGTTTACTGCTGTTGCACTAGACCTGACTGCATCTGAAGAAGCATTCTGTGGCTACTGTTCCTATTTCACCCCCTTTTCCCAACTTGTGACCTTATTGAAATGAGAACTCCCAAGTGTTTATGTACGGCTGGGAGGGAAGGGATGATCTGCTGTCTAGAATCACTTCCCCTGGCACTCCTCCACCACTTTCCTAAGGGTAAGAGGAAGCTGGGGAGGAGGATACTTCAATGTTCAGCCCAACTGGCATCTAAGGCAAGATGATAATACTATAATCATCATCACCCGGAGCTTGGTGGGGCTCTAGAAAGAACACACAGGTCTCTCAAACCCATCCCTTTATCCATTTGATCTTCCCAGATGTCAAATATGTTTGGTTTCATGTCCTAATTACTTAGCTTCTACTGATACTACACTTATCCCTGTAACACTATTTTTTTTCTTGGATGGATGGAGGTGCTCCCAAGAACAAATAGAGAGCTCAAGGGGCATTCCCAATGCTGTTCAGGTCTGGCAGTGCTGGGAGCCAACAGAACAATACCCTCTGATGTTTGAGGAGCTAAGAAGTGATTTGACTCCCCAGTCCCTGAAACACTTTTATAAGGTGTTCCAAATTGGATTACTATACATGTGAAGAAGCTGAGGATTGGTGAGGCTAATAACTGAACATATATGAGTCAGAGTGTAGGGTGGGGTCTCGCTCCATGTAGAGATCCGTCCCATCGTGGAAAGTGGCATCAAGGATAGGGAAACTGGAAGCTCACAGGTTATGTCTTCCTTAGACCCAGCTGGTCACCAGGAGCCTGGAGATATCTGGATTGATGAGAAGTCCGAAAACTTGGAAGACTCAAGCTTGGAAAGCTCCCAGGTGGAACACAGCATCTCCAGGTATAGCAGAAAGCCCCTGTATAGACTAAAATGCCCATATAGACTTCACTTTACAGAGTTGTGGCTTGAAGAGTGAGGTGAAGAGTGAGGGAGAAAGATCCTAAGAGAAGCAATTTCCACGGCACTAATCATTCAAGGGGTGGGATATGTTTTGTCTAACACCCCTCCCACCAGCCAATGTGTGTTGGTAGGACTATACCAGATGTTAAAACATTGAATTTTTTCCACAGACTCTCTTCTTCCTGACAGTCTTCGAATTACAATTTAGCAATAGTGAGAAATGCTATTGCTTCGGACAAATCTGAGCCCATCACACCCTCACTTATCTGGCAGAACCAGATTTAGTTCTGTCTGGTTCATGCCTGAGCACTGGTGTTGAAACAGTTATATTAAGCACTAAACTATCTTACTCTGTGTGTCTCTCACACACACATACCTACCCTAACATTATTATAGACAGCAGAAATAATCTCAATCAGGCAAGATGATATGTTTAGGCAGCTATATCTTAGCAGCTATATCTATTGTTAGACCACAGGTTTTTTAACATCAGGCTTTTGCAGCACCACAAAACTCCATCCCAGGTGTTAGATTACTTAGATTACTTGCTAGCCCTGGATTTCATTTTGTACATGACAGGACTGTTTCTTTCTTTTCTGTAAACTCTTTATATATGTTTATGTTTAAAGGATTTTTTGTGTATACACACAGGAAGATGGTTAAGACAACGCATTGGTGAATTAGTTACTTCCAGGCATCTGTCATATTTCCTAACTTAATATCTCACAGTTGCTCTTAGATTGATTCTAATTCTTCACACCCTAAAGAAGGGCCCCTGCGTGGGACTGGATGGGCCCAGGGCAAGCAGCCATGAATCACCATGGCTTTGACATGGGACAACTAAGTGTCCTGCATAATGATCTGAGAGCAAGCTAAGAGTAAATTCTGTTCTAACCCAAAGCTAAAGAGAAAGGTTAAGGAAGGAGCTCTGTGCTGACCTAAAGATAAGCTGTGGACTGATAGGACCATGAGGGGATTGGAAATGATCAATCTGGCAAGGGGAATGCAGTCTGGGCTATATGGTGTAATCTCCCCAGGAAATGTCATCCTAATCCAAGAATTAGGTAAATATCTGTCTCTCTTACTGTGTTTATACAAAAATGTCTAGAAATATTGAAATGATTATTTACCAGTCACAGCAGAGCCTGGCAAGCTACCCGTGTTTTATTTGATATGCCAAAAACCTAACAATTATGGACCTTAATTCCATGAGCCTGAAGAATGGTTTGAGGTTCTTCCCTGTCCCTGGAGCAAGCAGATGCCCTTGGGCTGCACTTGCTTGCAACAGGACATATGGAGATGTTACTGGTGCCCCGCACTAGCAAATTGATGTACAATGGGAAGACAAGTGATACCAGTCAAGGATGACAGAAATGTGCGTGACCCTCTGATGGTTCTGGTGGGAGGAAGCTTTTTCTCACCTCTATATTTTCAGGATAAAAAGAGGCTTTACTCTTGTAACTCCCCTGCCCCCCAAACTTTTTGTAAAAGCTTATATCTCTGGCAGTTTTTACTTGGTGGTGTATGTGTATGGAGTGAGGAGTGTGTGTAGTATTAAAGTCTTAGATTTTCTAGAACTTGGTTGTGCTTCTTTGTCGATTGGTCAGAGGGGACATTCACTTCCCCTGAACACAGTTAAGGGAACCCTACAGACCCCAATACTGTTGGGGACCTTGACAAGCCCCAATACCAGGGACTATGTGGAATAGGGAGGTCTCCTGATCTCTTATCAACTCCTGAATTCCTCCAACCTTTCTCATAAAGGGTCAATTCAGTGGTAGCTCCATCTGCATGCCCTATTTATTTCTTCTAGGAATTTCTCTGAGATCTCCTTCCCACCCTCTTCTGTTCTCCTCCTCCTGGCCTGCATCTTTCTAAGCAAAGTTCTTGTTGCTGGCACACTCTGGGCTGCAGCCTGGCATGTAGAGAGACCGAAGACAACCACAATTGGCAGTCCGGCCTCTGACCATGACCTGGGACTCCAGCTCCAATCTCTGACAGGTGAGCAAAGCGGGGTGGAAGGGGGTGTCCCAGATGAGGTGTGAACACAAGGTACTAACTATGTGAGTACTTGGACTGCTGCAGAGTGGGGAGACACATGAAGTGAAGGACCCGCCCAGGAGGAGAGATTGGGAAAGGTCTTCAGGTGTTGCCCGTCCTGCACCTTCACGCCTCACTCTTGGGAGAATCGTCTTCAGGTGTCGCCCGTCCTGCACCTTCACACCTCAGTCTTCCATGTGCCTGCCTGTGCTTTGGAAAAAGTCAACTCTGCCTGCACTGATCCTAGAAGCAGGGACCTGTGCATGCACATGTATGTGAGCACACCTTGAAGTGTGAAGGATGTCTATGAATGTGTACCCTGAAATTATACACTTACAAATAAATCCAGGACTTGCTTTTAACTGTCTGGTCGGAACTTCAGGACAGTCTTCTCTCTTGCTACAATAAGGGCCAGCTGAGTCAGCTGAGTGAGAGCACAGGAGTTAAGAGGTGAAGGTTCTTGCTGTGCCCAAGGTAAACGTGGTTAGATCTTCTGCATAGCAGATGGTCTCCTGATTACTTCCCAAAGTGATGCCTGGGAATATAGTCAGGAGTAAGTTCTGGGAACAGCCAATTATACTCCCCTCAGAAAACAAACAAACAAACAAAACAACACACTATTGGGAGGGCCAGAGTTCCCAGCGATATCAGGGAGCGAAATACATTTACTTCAAGGACCAGTGACAGATGGACAAACCATGAATTCAGCATAGTTCCAAAAAGGCTTTTACTTATCATCAATAATTAAACAAGCTCTGCTACTACAATCCAAAGCAGAGTAACCTCCCAAACCTCTAACTTCTGGCCAGACCTCCTGACCATGTGCTCAGGCTGAGATCTTCCACCAAGATGGATGCCTATCTTCTTCCCAGAACCTTCCCAGCATCCCCCCCGGAAGCCCGCCAAAGACCAGGAGACAAACAAGTTCCTCCCCACCAGAGCTGCTTCATCAAAGATCAAAAACACCAGCTTCTTGCTAGGCCACACCTTTAATTCAGCTCCGTATCCCTACTTACCAGGCCGACTCTTATGCAAAGCACTGTGGAGAGGAAACACACCCAAGAACAAAAGCATCTCAGGATTTATATACATGGGGAGGGTAATATTACAATTACATACCATGAACTCCATGCAACTATATGGCTATCTCCAAATATCCATAAGGTCCGTTTCTATTCTACTCCAGAGTAGTTTTGAATACTCTGCCCTTAGTTCTACTGACAGTCGAGTTCGCTTGCCTGGAGACAAGTTAGCATGGCTCCTTCCTAGATCTTAGCAGAGCTATTTCTTAAGGGAGGTTCCCACAAAGCCAGGTCCCACAAAGAGGACCCAGAAGGGACAAGAGGAAAATGCCCAAACTAGCTGATATAGAAATTCTAGTAGAAATGATAATGGTATCCCAAGAGTTATGAGAATCAAACTACCTTTTCCATTCCTGTTCCCAATCTTCTATATTTTGCAGAAGTGGGACCTGATTAGCATAAGGGTCTGGCCTCAGTGCGATGCAAATAGCTTTGAGCTGCAGAAAACCAGAGCTCACTAGGGCGTGCCCTCCAGCAATGAACAATAAAAAGGAACCTCCTAACTCACAGGTTCCAGGCAGTTCTGTCTCCCTTCACCATCAAGCCCTTTCTTCAGTGTAATTGTAAATTCCAATTACACTGAACTTTCTATATCACCCGGTCTTCCTTTCCTGACTGTGTCACACTAGACCTTTCCTGTGGTCTCCTGCCCATCCAGAGATCTTATAAGTTACAAACAGTGAAATAAAATTAAATGCAACAATATAGGGGACAGAAGGGAAACAATAACATCTCAGCATATCAAAACAAAATAGAGAATATATATGAATATGAGATTAATGCTTCCTGATCAGACACCATGGTTAGAAACTGGGCTAATATTAAAAGGGTCATAGAAACAGTACAACACATAGACACTTGTATTGCTCCTAGTGACCCCATTTTAGTGCCCAGCATCACATAAAGTACCTAAGTCCTGCCAGGGTCACTTCTGAGCACAGAACTAGGAATTACTCCTGAGGACTTCCAAGCGTGTTCCAAACATTAAAAAAAAAATTACATTAATTAACTAAAAATAACCACTCTGGGCTGGAGCAATAGCATGGCAGGCAGGGTACTTGCCTTTGCACCGGCCCACTAGGGTTCAATCTGCAGCACCCATATCATTCCCCAAACCCCTGCCAGATGCTAAGATCCCTTCGCACAGAGCCAGGAGTCAGCCTTGAGCACCACTAGGTGTGGACCCAAAACAAACAAACAAACAAACAAAAAAACTAATAAAATAATTCCAGAAAAAATACCAGTTCGGGGTGGGGGAGGTGGGGGGAGATAATTAGTAAATAAATCATCTTATTTTCAGAACAGCAGAATTTGTGAATGCAATAACACCCAGAAGCGAGAATTACCCAGTAGTCAGTGGAGTTAGAGTCAGAGGCCCAAGGCCATTTCATCTTCTTCCGTAACACTGCAGCCCAGATTCTGCACTTGAGGACCATAGTTCTTCCTCTGCTATGTTCAGTGGCCCCTCATGTCCTCTCACTCACCCCTTAGCACCCTTCCTTTCTGCTTTTATTCCTTCCTTGTCCACTTCAACCGTGGTGCCATGGGGTGAGAGAGCCAACCAAAATTGGTGAGTTTCTTATCCCCACCCACTGAGGGGGCCCCACGGCACTGCTCCCACTCCATAAAGGCAGGGCCCCAGAGACTGAGACAGCTGTTTCCTGCTGCAGTGCTGCTGTCTCAGTGCCCACACAGCCTAGAGCAGGCTCCCCCTACCGCCATGGTTCTGTACCTGCTGCTACTGCTGCTCTGGGTCCCTCAGGTAAGACTCGGGAAGGGTCTTAGCAGCCCAGCGTGATTCCCACCATCTAGGGCTGAGATAATGGTGCTAGTGTCCAGGGAGTGCTGGGGTGCCCCGCCCTTGCCTCCTCTCTCCCCGTGCTCTCTCTCTTTCCCCAGGCCAAGGCTGGGCTGACAGCTTCTCTGAGGTGCTGCAAGCCCACGCTTGGGACTCCATCCAGGTGCAGTGCCGCTACCTCCTCCAGGACATCAAGTCCCGGAAGCTCTGGTGCAGGCTCTCGCCTGATGGCTGTCAGGTCCTGGGGTCCTCAGTAGTGACCGCCAGGCGGGGGGTGGCCGGATATTCCTCACCGACCTCGGTGGTGGCCTGCTCCATGTGCAGATGGTGACGCTGCGAAGAGGGATGCTGGGGAGTACGGCTGCGTGGTGGAAGGGGGCTACGGGGCCCCAGACTGTGCACAGAGTGACTCTGGACGTGTTACCTGCAGGTGATGTAGCCTGGGCAGCCACAGGGCCTCTCATCTGACTTCTCCACCCACTCCCAGCTGTTCTGGGCTACTGGGGCCCTGGCCTGGGAGGAATTCCAGACAGATAGCCTTCCATAGCTGTGCAGGGAGCGGAAACCAAAATGGTTGAAGTTTATGATAAATTAGCCCATGGTGTGCCTTCCTCCTCCTCTATCGACACCCTGTGGGGGTCCTGGACTTCAGGTCTGGAAATAGAGATAAGTCCTCTTGAGAAACAAATACCTGTGGCCTCAAAAGTCTTCGTTTTCAACATTTTTGAGGCTGCTTTTCCCTAGAAAAGTTAAAACACTATTTCAGACATACAAATTGATATAGTCAATTTATATCTGTAATATGACCCAGACTTTGAAATACCTTTAACAATATTTTCGATGGCTGGGGGGAATCACCTAATTTGTTTTATTTAATTTTGTCAGTCTTCACCCAGCATCTGGCATGTATGTGTCTCACCTCACAGGCAGGTTGAAATGCCTAAACCATTGCTACCAACTCTATTTTAGGAGAGAATGTGGTTTATTGTGACAGGTTTTATTCTTGCAGTCCACACCTTTCTAATATCTAAGCATTTATTCAAAATGCATTTTAACAAAGATTGAATGATCATATGTTTGAGGTTGGGTGTCAGGATACTCAATTCTATTCCATAGGTCCACAGGTCTGTTTTTATTCCAATACCATGCTGTTTTAATTACTACTGCCTTGTAGTACAGTTTGAAGTTGGGAAAGGTGATGCCTCCCATCTTCTTTTTTCCCGAGGATTGCTTTAGCTATCCTTGGGGGTTTATTGTTCCATACAAATTTCAGGCGCGTTTGGTCAATTTCTTTGAAGAATGTCATCGGTATCCTCATAGGGACTGCATTGAATCTGTACAGAGCTCTAGGGAGTATTACCATTTTGACAATGTTGATTCTCCCCATCCATGAACAGGGAATGTGTTTCCATTTCCTTGTGTCCTCTTTTATCTCTTGGAGCAGTGTCTTGTAGTTTTCTTTGTACAGGTCCTTTACATACTTGGGTAAGTTGATTCCTAGGTATTTGATTTTCTGTGGCACAATTGTGAATGGAATAGTTTCCTTAATATCCCTTTTCTTCTCTTTCATTATTTGTATATAGGAAAGCCACTGATTTTTGGGTGTTGATTTTGTATCCTGCCACTCTACTATATGCGTCTATTGTTTCTAGGAGTTTTTGGTAGAGAGTTTAGGGTTCTCTAGGTATAATATCATGTCATCTGCAAATAATGATAACTTGACTTCTTCCTTGCCTATCTGGATGCCCTTGATGTCCTTTTTCTTCTCTGATTGCTATGGCAAGTACTTCCAGTACTATATTGAATAAAAGAGGTGAGAGTGGGCAACCTCTCTCACCTCTTTCACCTCTCTCACCTCTGTGGACCAAGCTCCACAGCCTGCAGTAGGGTTAGGGGCTAAAGATTTGGTTCAGAAGTCTGTGCTGCAGCTCTTCAGAGAGCAGCTAGTGAGAGGTATGGGCACGGCTTCCCCTGAGGACAAAGTTGAGAGACCTACTCTGGGTGGGGCAGAGGTGGGACACATTACCCAGCAGACTATCTTATACAGTTGGAGAGACCTGAGAAGAGCAGGTGAGAGGGATGGTCGTAAGAGAAAAAGAAATGCATTGGAGGCCGGAGTAATAGTACAGTGGGGAGGGCGTTTGCCTTGCACGAGGCTGACCTGGGTTCGATCCCCAGCATCTCTTATGGTCCCCCAGCACCACTGGGTGTAACCCCTGAGTACTGCTGGGTGTGACCCAAAAAAGAAAAAAGAAAAAGAAATGGTGAACAGCATTAGGAGCAGGTTTCAGGGGGAAACAGGTGTGTTCACAACTGGTAACACAGCGTGCCCTTCCTGACACTCGGAACAAGTAATAGTAGTCTTCTTTGATTTTTTTTTTTTTTTGCTTTTTGGGTCACACCCAGGGATGCTCAGGGGTTACTCCTGGTGGTACTCAGGGACCGTGCGGGCTGCTGGGGATTGAGCTGGGGTCGGCCACGTGCAAGGCAAATGCCCTACCTGCTGTGCTATTGCTCGGCCCCTGAATTTCTTACTGGGCACTTGTTCCCCTGTTCCACTCCCCATCCTTTAAGCCACAATGAACCCTGAACCTGGGCCACAAATGGTTCTGTGCTCAATAAATATTCCCCATATTCCCATCAGACTCAGTGACTGACCCAAAAGATGAGATGGAAATGGAAGAGACTTTACAGGAGGTAGCAATCTGGCCCATGGTCCCTCCTCCAAGCCGGCGGGCAGCATAACCCCTGCGGATCCTAACCAGGATGACAAGAGGTACTGTTTACATGGCTGGGAAAGGGCGATGGTCTGTTTAGCTCCTCAGTTAAAATCAGAGGAACACTCAGGATTCTTTGCACCCTGGGAATGATTAGGCAGGTGGGCAGACATTTATCTCTACCCCAGGTCAGCAGTGATTTCACCTCAGAAAAGGGGTAGTCTTCAGTCGGTTGTCCTGCCCTGTCTGTCCTCTGCCTTCCCTGAACAGGGCGTCTCCTTCTCCCAGCTACAGTCCTCTGGCTACTACTCCAGAACCCTTGGCCAGCAAGCATTCCACGGGCTCATGGCTAACCTTCTCTATCCCTCTCTACCCCCCAGTGTCCCCCTGATCTGGGGCATCGTGCTGCTGCTAGGCCTGCTGGTTGTGTCTGTGGTGGTGTTTGCTGTAGTGATCAGAAAGAGAGGTAGGTGGCTCTTGATTCATTACTCCAACATGGCCACTCAGGTTCTGTGCCAGTTTGGCAGTTGAAGCTGATTGTTCCTTCCATCTTTGGGTGGCTTGGGACTTACCTGGGCTCCCAGACCCCAGAACTTCATGAGTGAGGGAGCAGTGGAGGGAAGGAGTGACTGGATTGGAAATTCCTATCCTGTGGGATATGACAAAGGAAAGGGCCTGAGAGGCTAGGGCTGATGAAAACTTCATGGGGGAGGAGCTAGAGCAATCTGGATGACTTGCTTGGGTATTCAGTGGTGGGAGAATGAGGTGAGACTGGATTGAGAAAAGTGTCTTAGGAGTTCTGAAGGGAGCGGGCAGTGTAGCCAGCGGAAGGCGAGAATTGTGCTGTCTCTGTCCTGCCAGGGAACAGGCTTGGTATCTGTGGTCAATTCCAAAGCAATGGAACTTCAAGTAAGGTAAGAGTTCATTGCAAGCCCCACCCCCATTTCCAGTCCAGCGCCCCCCCCCCCGATCTCCCAGTTACAAGACTTCCTAAAGATTCCAGGATGATGGGGGGTGAAGAGGGATGCACCCCAATCTAGCTGGTGTCAAAACCATCTCAAAATGTTTTAAGTTTGGCCTCATGGTCTTCCCACCTTTCTGCTTTGATATTTCACCTTCTCAAATGGTAAGTATGGAGAGAAACTGGGGACTTGAAAATCTGCAAAGGGATGCCTTCTTCCCTATGAATGTACAGGGTTCAGGAAAGACTCCTTGAGCGGCTGGTTTTCCTACCACCGAAAATTCTTGAGACGGAGGAAACATTCTGCCTCTGTGGATGTGTCTGCTTTTACAGGGCTGCCCCTCGGATCTCCACCCCACTGCCGACTCTGTTCTGGCCAGAGAGCGTGTCCTCAGATGTGCCGTATGTGAAGCTTGACTCACCACCTCTCTTCGACACCATTACCTACTCCAACCTGCCTCTTAGTCCTCTTTCAGGGGAGCCCCTAGTCTCATCTTCATCACCTCCCCTGCCTCCTAAGGTGATGAGATGCTCCCAGCCTGTGACATATGCTACAGTCATCTTCCCTGGAGGGAGAAAGGATGGTGGGGCCCCCCTGTGAACCAGCAGTCCACGACCTATCAAATAGCCAGAGTTAGCCCAGTTGAGCTGCTCCAATGCATGGCTTCTGGGGACTATCTCTGGTTTATGCAGCCTGCCCTACCAGCCCAGGCCCTGGATTCTCAGGAGAGAAGAGCAACACAGGATGCTAGGATCTAATCTAATGTCTTGACTTTTCTGACGTGAAGTGATACTTGGCTGATTGAAGAGTCTTGGAAAAGTCCCTCAGGCTGGTTCCTCTCATTACACATCTGGGCTAAATAAACTCTAAAGGATAACATGAGTTCTTCGTGGCTGTCGGGGAAGGGAAGGGCCTACTGACTATTCCCATAGCTTGAGAAGTGAAGTATTTTGGCCTAGAATTTTTCCCACACATTTTCCTGCATGGTAGTGTGGAAGAGTGGTTACATTCTAGATCAGAAACCAAAGCAGTCTGACTCCAGGGAGGCCAAGAGTGTCTTCAAGAACCCCTTTCTTTTCTCAGGATACTGAAAAGGTCACTTCATTTAACTCTACGGGAGGATATGGTGGTTAGAGACTCAGGGAGCTAGAGAGGTATTTGCCTTGCATGTGGCTGACCTAGGTTCAATCCCCAGCACCTCATATGGAAATAGAAATATATAGTCTGTTCTTCGGTAGAGCAATGGTCTTTCAATCCTCTGTGGACACTTACATAGATACATTTCTCTTGTTTCACCAGAGCTCATTCCTCTACATGGTGATCATCTGACATCAAGCTCCCTTTGACCTAAACTCTAGATCCTGAAAAGAGCCTAATGGAGGAAGGTTGGCCATGGATGAGCTGATAAGGGGTGACCACAGGAAAGCACAAATGAAAGGTGGTTCAGTCTGGGGTAGGAAGGCCTTAAGTCTCTGCCAAAATTTTTATGAAACTGTTCAGTTTGAAAATATTTGCCCATACCAAGATGAAAGACTTAAGTGGGGTGATAAGGTGCTAGGAATCAATTTTACAGTTCTGGAGAGCTAGGCTAAAAGGCTTTCCCTCAGGTGTCCAAGAACATATGTCTGGATAAGGAAATTTTGCACAATAAATACTATTTTGCTATAAGACAAAATCATGCAATTTTTCACTACCACGGTGGAACTGGAGAATATTGTGCTGAAGTTAGCTAGGACAGACACAGAACAGTTCCTCTCATATGAAGTACAGAGACATACAGTAAAGGAGTAACAAATGGCTGAAAATAACAAAATCTAAGAAATGGTCTACATAATGGAGCACACCATAATTAAGACTTTGCAGGACTTGAGGGTTTTAGGGGGTGCCCAGGGGAGAGCAGGGGACAGTGGTTGAGAAAAACAAACACAGTGGTGATGCAGGTATGGTGCTGGAATGTTGTATGCATGATATCCTAGAATGACAGTATCGTAAAATTGTAAAGCAGTGACTCAAGAAAATTAAAGAAAATGAATTCAAAAAAGAAGTTTTCCCTATTTGGAGGGCCCTCTCTCTTCTTTCTTGGTTCAGACACTTCAGGAGAAGCGAGATGTAAGGACTACGCTCTAGGCCCAGCCACATATGCCCAGTGATGCCGTCTCCAGGAAGCTGACAGGATATACTGTGTTTCCTTTGATAGACTTGGTCTGTGGCAAAACCTAAATTTACTTCTGCTAGAAACTGCCCACCCAACAGTTAAGTCATGCTTTCTCTTGGGTAAGATGACTGAGAAGTTTCCATTAGGGGGTCTAGGAGACGTAGGGAAAGACAGGCAATGGGCAAAGCAAAATCTTGAATCCCTCAGGGAAAAGCTGGCCCAAATCTGAATTTATTTTTTAAAACATTTTACAACCTGCAAGAAGTAACAGGATATTTATCAGAACCAAGGAAACCACCAAAGACTATCAATTGGAGGAGAAAAGAAAAGGAGAGAGGGAAGTTAATGTATCTCATTATGGCTCATGTAGAAAGTTTGAAAATCCCCACCAGTTATACAAGTAGCTACTAGAAAGAAAATATTGCTTTCATTTTTTTCTCATAAAATACATAAATACAAAGAAAAAACCTGGGCAACATGGTATGACAATTGTTACACATTTTCTTGCTTCATAACAACATGAGATCTAAGTCACAACCAAATGTTAAAGGTGTTGAGTGCCAAAAGAGGCAGGCTTGGTAGGAGGAGGAGATAGGAGGGAATCTGTGAACACTGGTGGAGGGAAGCTGACACTGGTGGTGGGATTGGTGCTAGAACGTTAGATGTCTAAACTCAACTTTGTAAATCATGGTTCTTTAATAAAATAACTTTTGGAGTTGAGCTTAAACAAGTTCTCAGGGGAAAATTCACATGCATATCAAAAATTAAGTATATTACTCATATTACTAATTTCAAAGGAGAAATGATATCAATATATAAAAATGTTCATTGTTTGAAATTATGAGACAAAATATTAAACTTAGTAAATTGTGCAAAATAAAAAAATAAAAAGGGGAAAGTCAATAATTAGAGATACAAATGCAAGGGGAAAATGAGAGTATTTTATGTTGATAATGGCGATGGGTTAAAATGACTGCAAAGGGGCGTAAAAGCTTTTTGAGGGACTGGAGCAATAGTACAGTGTGTAGGGCATTTGCCTTGCACATGGCCAACCCAGGTTTGATTCCCAGCATCCCATATGGTCCCCTGAGCACCACCAGGAGAAATTCCTGAGTCCCAACCAGACTCCTGAGCATCACCAGGTGTGGTCCAAAAACCAAAAACTTTTTGAGGTGCTTAAAGTGTTCTTTACATTGATTATGGTAATGTTTAGAAAACTTTAGTGTAACAGTGATAAAATGCATCATTAAAGTAGGAACACTTTATTTTGTTAACTTACATATTTTTTGTTTTATTTGGGGTCACAATGAGCTGTACTTAGGGCTTACTTCTGACTATGCTCAGGGATCACTTTTGGTGGTGTATTACACATGGTGTCTGGGAACAAAGCAGGATCATCCATATACAAGGCAAGCACCCCATCTGCTATACTACTTCTCCAGCCCTGTAACTTAAATTTTGATAAAGTGTATAGTTTACAAAATATTGGGAAATTTGTTAAAATAATCTTAGTATAAAACTCTTTAAGCTATTATAAAAATGAAATAACTATGTAAGAATTCTAGATACTTACTAATGCAGATAAAATAATAAAAATGAAACCCTTTTCTCCACGATAAAAATAATCAAAAAAACGATAAAATAAACAAGGGGGTTGGGCTGGAAGCAGGCAAAGTGTTTGCTTTGCATGCAACTGATGCAGGTTTGATCTCCGGCACCTCGTGGTTTCCCAAGCCCTCCAGGACAGATCCCTGAGTGCAGAACCACGAATTAACCCTGAGAAACTAAAAATAAAAAACTTAAAATTTATACAAAGGCAGTCTGCCCCATATCATGTTTTAAATTCTTTATTACAATTTTACTAAATCAATTGAAATTAATATTAGTGTTAAAAAGTAACTTTCATGATAATAGTATGAACAAGGAGAGAAAATAAGGCTATACAGAAGCACAGTTTTTGCATATGACTAACATTAAGATGACAGTCATCGGGTTGTGCAGCTGGTCACACAGGACTGTGAGAGCTCCCAACCTGCTCTAAAGACCGCATGGTCCATCCTTTCTTCTCACCGTAGAGAATACACTTGAGATTTGGCCTCATGGTCCTTCCTTCCTTCTCACCATAGAGAACCCAATTGAGACTTCTTCCAGTGAGCCTAGACTCTAGAATGAGTTAGTTGAAATCCCCCACCACTTAATTCTAAAACTCTTAAGCTACAATAATCTATTCCCACAAACCTCACAAAGATAGCCACGGTGTCAAGAAATAATAGAATCCTAAATTACAATTACAGTAGAGGTAGGGCCAATGGCATTATAAGTGACCCTGGAATTCTCACACAAAATCCCAAAACAACCAGATAGAACTGGGCCCAGAGAAAGAAATAAAGAACCTGCCATGGAGGTGGGCTGGGGAAGGGGGAGGGAACCGGGACGTTGGTGGTGGGAGATGGGCACTGGTGGAGGGACGGGTGCTGGAACACTGTATGACCAAAACCCAAATATGAACTTTTTAATTGTATATCTTTGTAATTATAAAAATAAAAAAAAATTAAAAAAAAAGAATCATAGTAGGGAATACCCAATGGCCCAAGTCCACAGAAGCTGAGGACTGGTGTTCAGGAGGAAGCTTAGGACAGGGTCTGGGAGAAGGGAGTATATAGAACAAGGGTGGAGGGTAGTGGACACATGGGCCTGAATATTTTATTTGTGTTCATTTTTTTACAGTTTGGAGGCCTCACCTGGTAACGATCAGGGCTTGCTCCTACCTTTTTGTTCAGGGATCCCTTCTGATGGGGCACAGGGTACCATAAGGGGTGCCAGGGTTCAACGAGGTTGTCCACAAGCAGGAATAGTGCCCTTCAAGCCGCACTATCTCAATCCCTAGAATGTTTTACAGAGTATACAAATAACAATTTTGCAACCAATGTGCCTAAATGTTACATTTTTAAAAGCTTACCTAAACTTAATGTCTCTTTAGAAAATATATATGCATCTGGCAAAAAAGAATCAATGCATAATAGAACATTTACAATCATATATTAACCAACATAGCATTGCCATTGCGACTTTTAATTTCTAATACTTCCATAATACTGTTGAATAATAATGGAAATAAAGCTCACCATTTTTAATTCTGTATCATGAAGGCTATTTACAGAAGTGCATGTGTTTGTGTGTGTGAGAGAATGAGAAAGAGAGAGAACTAAGTCATAATTTCATGTGTATTATTCTTTTTCTACTTTGGCTTTTTATATTGATTTAAATTGTATCAAGGGATAAGCTATGAGAAATAACTTTATTCAAGTATCAATATGGTATATTATTTTAAAGTATTTTGACATGGTTCAATCTTGTATCATTGCAATAAATACTAATTTGTGTTTTTGACCAATTAAAAAAAAAGAACTGGGTCCAGAGAGGTAGCACAACAGGTAAGAAGCTTGCCTTACGTGTGGCTCACCAAGGTTCCGTCCCTGGAATTGAATCTAAGCACCATGATGAATGAACACCAAGTGCAGAGCCAGGGACCTAAGTGCCATAAGGTGTGTCCCCAGCTCCTGAAAAAAGATCCACTCATCTGAATCCCTCAGAATTCCCTGGGTGGAGGTGGGGGGAAAGGTAAATTGCAAACTCACCCCTTGAACTGCAAGAGAATTGGGAGTAACAGAGAACCCCTACGAGCTTAGTGAGTGAAGACAGCAGAGTGGATGGCTCAGTCAGTCTCAGATAAGGACTTTTGGAAATAAATTGTTGAGTATTTTTATTTTTTTTTTTTTTTTTTGTTGTTGAGTTTAATGAAACCAAAGAAACAATGGAACGGGTTCAAAAAGCATGAGGTCATAAATGAGAAAACTACAACTAGAAGTGATAGAGCCAAAAGTTTGGCAGATGAAATAAACTGAATGGAAGGCCCTTAGCCACAGTTACAGCAGCTAAAGATAAAACCAGTGATCATGGATGATCTTCTCCATTGCCTTCCTCACATCTTCCTCACATTTTCCTAAGATGTGATAGATCCATCAGGACGTTGGAGGGCAGTCATCTTGGTCTTATAGTTGGCAAAAAACAGGCGGGTGTTGCGAATGCTTTTCCCAGCTTCTGCTGCATCTTCCAGTATTTCTGCTCTTCTCTCTTTGAGGTCTTCCTTTATTGCTTCTCTGCACTGCTTTGCAAGCTTGGATGTTAGCATTTGGTCGCCTGAGTCTTGCACCTGCCACGTTGGCAAATGAGCTCAAGAGTTTTTGAAGACAGGCGCCCTTTTGTGTCTTTCTCTCTCTTGGCATTCTTCGGACAATCATGGAATTGCTGAACCAGTCAGTTGCATTCTTCATCGATGTCGTCCAATGGTGGTATCTTCCAATGTTGCCACAATCGTGCCAAAAGAGTTCCCAGTTGGTGGTCTTTCTGGGAGTTCTCTTCTTAAACGTTTCAGCCTTTTCTCCCCATTGCTGCAGTAGAATTTTGCAAAGAAGACGATGGTCCTATCCTGTTTGGAATTTTGGGACGACAGCGACATCAGTCAGGCAAAACTGTCGATTAAAGATGATGTGATGTGGTCAATTTCATTGTGGAACTGTCCACCAGGAGATTCCCATGTCCAACATTTCGATTCAGCCTTCTGGAACTGTGAGTTCCCATGAATGGTCTTGGTGGACATGATGAATTCAGATAGTCTCACCCTGTTCGTTCCATTCTAGGCCATGGGTCCGATGTGGAGTTCTTCGCCGATCTCAGTCCTATCTTGGCATTGAAATCACCAACAATGCTACGCACATTGCCATACGACAATCACGACAATGCCACCCGACAATGCCATGACACTCTACAAGGAAGTGATCATTTATGTCAAAATAAATTTTGCTGACCCTGAATTATATAATTAACATATATAATTAATGCATATATGTTTAGTAGTGTAATTTCTTCCTGGTATGCATACCCTTGATAAGAAATGGCCTTCAACCCCATCAAAAAAATGGGAGAAGAAATGAACAGAAGCTTCCAAAAAAGAAGAAATTCGAATGGCCAAAAGGCATATGAAAAGTGCTCTTCATCTTTAATCATCAGGGAGATGCAAATCAAAACAACAATGAGGTACCATCTCACCCCACAGAGACTGGCACACATCCAAAACAGCAAGAACAACCGGTGCTGGCGTGGATGTGGGGGAAAAGGGACTCTCATCCACTGCTGGTGGGAGTGCCGACTGGTCCAGCCCTTTTGGAAAACAATATGGGCATTCCTCCAAAAGCTAGATATTGAGCTCCCATTTGATCCAGCAATAGCACTCCTGGGAATATACCCAGGGACCGAAAAACACATAGCAGAAACACTATCTGTGCTTCTTTATTCATCTCTGCTATTCACTATGGCTAGAATCTGAAACAACCTAAATGCCCGAGAACAGAGGACTGGCTAAAGAAACTGTGGTTCATCTACACTATGGAATACTATGCGGCTGTCAGAAAAGATGAAATTATGAAATTTACCTGCAAATGGATGGACATGGAGTCTATCATGCTGAGTGAAATTAGTCAGAAGGAAAAGGACAGATATAGAATGACTGCATTCATTAATAGGATATAAATAGATACCAGTGTTTTACTAAATATGGGAAATGGTAATGGCAGATTAAAACTCACCACTGAATATACACAAAGAGACTTAAGTGATAAACTCTAAATATCTGCAGGGCTAGCCACAATGTGTAAAAGAAGAGGGAGAGAGATGCAGAGACAGAGAGAGATAGAGAGAGAAAGAGAGGAAACTGGGGTACCTGCTATTAAGGCGGCCTGGGGGGCGGGAGGAGGGGTACATTGGTGGTGGAAATGGGGCACTGGTGGAGAGGATGGGTGCTGGAATACTGTATTACCAAGAACCAATTATGAACACCTTTGTAATTGTATGTTTCACGGTGGTATAATAAAAAAATTTTTAAAAATGGCCTTCATTGTCCCTTCTAATCTTTTCAGCCTGGAAGTCTATATTATCCGATCCTATGGCCACGGGCCTCTTTGGAGGAGTTGTTTGTGTGGAGAATGGTCTTCCAACATTTGACTTTGAGTCTGTGTTTGCTCTGATTATTCAGATGTGTTTCTTGTAAACAGAATGTTGGGTTCAATTTTTTTAATCCATTTTGTCACTCTGTGTCTCTTAATTGGTTCATTTAGACCGTTCACATTGAGAGAGATTATTGTCATCGGATTTTGTGCCATCTTTCTGATTACATTTGTGCTTTTAGGTTTGGTCGTATTTTACAGTAGACCCTTCAGACCTTCTTTTAACCTTGGTTTTGAGTCCATGAAGTTCCTGAGTTGTTTGCTTATCCATGAAGTTGTGTATCTTTCCCTCATATCTGAATGTGAGTCTGGCCGGGTAAAGAATTCTTGGTGAGGCCTGCAAGTTCATTGAGCCTTTTCACAATATCCCACCATTGCTTTCGGGCTCAGAGTGTTTCATCAGAGAAGTCTGCTGTAAATCTTAGGGATGTTCCTTTGTATGTGATTTCCTTCTTTGATCTTTCTGCTTTCAGTATTCTATCTCTATCTATAGTTTGTCATTCTAATTAAGATGTGTCTTGGAGTATTCTTATTGGGGTTTCTTTTACCTGGTATCCTCACGGGCCTCCTGGATCTGGAGGCAAGCGTTTTTAGTTCTGGGAACTTCTCAGCAATGATGACCTGACAGTTTTTCTTTATCAGGTTTTCTTCTTACTCCCTTTGAGACCCTTAATGATCCATATTGT
>JAJIBD010034265.1:0-23910 GCA_021461705.1 Cryptotis parvus | reverse complement strand
TACCCGTGTTTTATTTGATATGCCAAAACCCAACAATATGGAATCTTAATTCCATGACCTGAAGAATGGTTTGAGGTTCTTCTCATGTCCCGGAGTGCTAGACGCCCTCTTGGGCTACACTTGCTTGCAACAGGACATGGAGATGGCCCGCACTAGCAAATTGATGTACAATGGGAAGACAAGTGATACCAGTCATGATGACAGAAATGTGCGTGACTCTCTGATGGTTCTGGTGGGAGGAAGCTTTTTTCTCACCTCTATATTTTCAGGATAAAAGAGGCTTTACTCTTGTAACCCTCTGCTCCCCAAACTTTTTTGTGTGTGGTAAAAGTTTTTATATCTCTGGCAGTTTTTACTTGGTGGTGTATGTGTATGGAGTGAGGAGTGTGTGTAGTATTAAAGTCTTAGATTTTCTAGAACTTGGTTGTGCTTTCTTGTCGATTGGTCAGAGGGGACATTCACTTCCCTGAACACAGTTAAGGAACCCTACAGACCCCAATACTGTTAAAATCTCTTGACAAGCCCTAATACCAGGGACTATGTGAATAGGAGGTCTCCTGATCTCTTATCAACTCCCTGAATTCCTCCAACCTTTCTATAAAGGGCTCACCAGTGGTAGCCCCCAGGTCTGTGCATGCCCTATTTCTTTCTAGGGAATTTCTCTTGAGATCTCTTCCCCACCCCTTCTTGTTCTCTCCTCCTGGCCTGCATCTTTCAAGCAGTTCTAAGTTGCTGGCACTCTGGTCTGTGAGTCATATGTGAGAGACCGACAACCACAATTGGCAGCGTCCGGCTCTGACCATGACCTGACCTAGCTCCAATCTCAGGGGTGAGCAAGGTGCCGGGTGGAAGGGGGTGTCCCAGATGAGGTGGGTGAACACAAGGTACTAACTATGTGTGAGTACTTGTACTGCTGCAGAGTGGGAAGACATGAAGTGAAGGACCCTCGCCCAGGAGTGAGATTGGGAAAGGTCTTCAGGTGTTGCTCCGTCCTGGCACCTTCACGCTCACTCTTGGGAGAATCGCTCTCAGGTGTCGCCCTGCACCTTCACACCTCAGTCTTCCATGTGCCTGCCTGTGCTTTTGAAAAGTCAACCTTTGCCTGCACTGATCCTAGAAGCAGGGACCCAGTACGCATTGGTGATGTATGTGAGCACACCTGAAGTGTGAAGGATGTCTATGAATGTGTACCCTGAAATTATACACTTACAAATAAATCCAGGACTTGCTTTAACTGTCTGGTCGGAACTTCAGGATAGCCTCTCTTTGTTGCACAGCCAGTTGAGTCATCTGAAGTGAGAGCACAGTAGCTAAGAGGTGAAGGCCTTTGCTGTGCCCAAGGTAAACGTGGTTAGATCTTCTTCAGAACAGTATTTCTTGATTACTTCCTATAAAGTGATGCCAGGAATATAGTCAGTAGTAAGTTCTGGAACAGCCAATTATACTCCTCAGAGAAACAAACAAACAAACAAAAACAACACACTATTGTGAGGGCCAGAGCTCCCAACTATATCAGGGAACCAAATACATTTACTTCAAGGACCAGTGACAGATGGACAAACCATGAATTCAGCATAGTTCCAAAAAGGCTTTGACTTATCATCAATAATTAAACAAGCTCTGCCACTTTACAACCAAAGCAGAGTAACCTCCCAAAGAGCCTCTAACTTCTGGCTAGACCTACTGACCTTATGTGCTCAGGCTGAGATCTTTCACCAAGATGGAATGCCTATTTTCTTACCAGAAGCCTTTACAGCAACACCGAAGCCCGCCAAAGACCAGGGAGCAACTAGTTCCTCCCGAGGCACCAGAGCCGCTTCATCAAAGATCAAAAAAACCAGCTACTGCTAGGCCACAACTCAATTCAGCTCCGTATCCTACCCACCAGGCCAAATCTTATGCAAAGCACTGTGGAGAGGAAACACAAAAGAAAAGCATCTCAGGATTTACATACATGGGGAGGTTAACATCCACAATTACATACCATGAACTCCCATGCAACTATGGCTATCTATCCAAATACTCCACAAGGGTCGCTTTCTACTACTCCAGAGTAGTTTTTAGATTTCTCTGCCTGGTTCTACTGGCAGTCGAGTCCGCCTGGGAAGTTAGCATGGCTCTCCTAGATCTTAGCAGAGCTATTTCTTAAGGGAGGGTTCCCACAAAAGCCAGGTCCCACAAAAGAGATTCAGAAGGACAAGAGAAAAATGCCCAAAAACTAGCTGATATAGAAATTCTAGTAGAAATGATAATGGTATCCCAAGAGTTACGGAGAATCAAACTACCTTGCTGCCATTCCCTGTTCCCAATCTTTCTATATTTTTTGAAGTGGGACCCTGAGTGAAGCATAAGGGGTCTGACCTCAGTGGACGCAAACAGCACTGAGCTGCAGAAAACCAGAGCTCACTGGGGCGTGGCTTACTCCAGTTATGAACAATAAAAGGAACCTCCAACTCACAGGTTCCAGGCGAGTTCATACCCCTTACCATCAAGCCCCCTCTTCCAATTAGTTGCTTAAATTCCATTCACCGGAGGCACTTTCTATCTCACCCGGTCTTCCTTTCTGACTGTGTCACATGAGACCTTTCCTCGTGGTACTCCTGCCCATCCAGAGATCTTATAAGTTACAAACAGTGAAAAAAAATGAAATGCAACAATATTAGGGGACAGAAGGAAAACAATAACACATCTGCATATCAAAAAAAATAGAGAATACTCTGAATATGAGATTACTACTTCCTGATCAGACACCATTGTTAGAAATGGCTAATATTGAGAGGTGCATAGAAACAGTACAACACATAGACCACTTGATTGCTCCTTAGTGACCCCATTTTAGTGGTGCCCTTAGCATCACATCAAAAACACCCTGCGCGTCCTGCAGGGCTACTTTAGGACAGAACTAGGGATTGCCTCCTGAGGGGACTTGCCAAGCTTGTTCCAAACATTAAAAAAATATATTAATTAACTAAAAATAACACACTCTGGGGCTGGAGCAATAGCATGCAGGCAGGGTACTTGCCGCCCTTTACATTCACGGCCATAGGGTTTAATCTCGCGCCGCCACCCATACATTCCCCCAAACCCTGCCAGATGCTAAGATCCCTTCCGCACAGAGCCAGGAGTCAGCCTTGGCTCTACCGTAGTGTGGACCCAAAACAAAACAAACAAACAAGCAAAAAAACTAATAAAATATTCCAGAAAAAAACCTGTAGTTTGGGGGGTGGGGAGAAAGTGGGGGGAGATAATTAGTGAATAAATCATCTTATTTTCAGAACAGCAGAATTTTAGAATTTAGTAACTAGCTAGAAGCTAGAATTACCCAGTAGTCATGGAGTAGAGTCAGAGGCTCAAGGCCATTTATTTCTTCCGTAACACGAGCCCGGATTTGCATGAGGACCTGAGTTCTTCCTCTGCTAAGTTCTAGTGGCCCCTCATGTCCTCTCACTACCCCCACAGCACCCTTCTTTCTGCTTTTATTCCTTCCTTGTCCTACTTCAACCTGGTGCCATGGGGTGAGAGACCCAACCCAAAGATGGTGTGAGGCTTTCTTATCCCCACACCCACTGAGGGCCCCACGGCACTGCTTTCCCCACTCCCATAAAGGCGAGAGAGAGAGAGAGGCTAGTACACAGCATCAACTGCAGTGCTGTGAGGCAGCGACACCACAGCCTAGAGCGAGGCTCCCTACCGCCATGGTTCTGTACCTGCTACTGCTACTGCGTAGTCCCCTCAGGTAAGACTCGGAAGGTGCTTAGCAGCCCAAAGCGTGATTCCTATCTAGGGCTGAGATAATGGTGCTTTAATGTCGAGGAGTGCCGGTGTTTCGCCCCACCTCCTACCGGCCCTTGCTCTCTCTTTCCCCAGGCCAAGGCTGGGCCCGACAGCTTCTCTGAGGTGCTGAAGCCCACGCTGGGGACTCATCCAGGTGCAGTGCCGCTACCTACTCCAGGACACGTCTCGAAGGGCTCTGGTGCAGGCTCTCCTTTGAGGCTATCAACTCTGGGTACTCATTGTAGTGGACCGCCAGGCTTGGGGGTGGCTGGATATTCACCACACCGTACCTGGTGGTGGCCTAAGCTCCATGTGCAGATGGTGACGCTGCGCTACGCGAAGGTCTGGGGAGCACGGCTGGCAGTAGGAAGGGGCTACGGGGCCCCAGACTGTGCAACAGAGTGACTGGGACGTGTGCCTGCAGGTGATGTAGCACGCTGGGCAGCCACAGGGTCTATCTGGCTTCCCACCCCACTCCCAGCTGTTCTGGGCTCCCGGGGCCCTGGCCTGGGAGGATTCAGACAGAAAGCCCTATAGCTGTGCAGGAACGGAAACCAAAATGGTTGAGAAGTTTGCATACCCGGCTAGCCCTATGGTGCCTTCCCTCCTCTCTATCGACGCACCTGGAGGCTCCTGGGACTTCTAAGGTCTGGAAATGGGATGAAGTCCCCTCTTCCGAGAAACAAATACCTGGCGCTCAAAAGTCTTGTTTTCAACATTTTGAAGAGGCTGCTTTTCCCAGAAAAGTTAAAACACTATTTCTGCACATACAAATTGTCATAGTCACATTTATATCTGTAATATGACCCAGACTTTGAAAATACCCTAACAACCTGTGCGATGTTTGGGAGAATCACTAGTTTGTTTTATTTAATTTTGTCAGTCTTCACTAGCTATCTGGCATGTATGTGTCTCACCTCACCCAGGCAGGGGTTCAAATGCCTAAACCAGCTGCCTTTACCCTCAACTCAAGTATTTTGAGGGAGGGAATTGTTGGTTTTTATTGTGACAGGTTTTATTCTTAGTCCACACCTTTCTAATAACCTAGCATTTATTCAAAATACTTTCAAAGATTAAACTGATCATGTTTGAGGTTGGGTATAAGGATTCTCAATTCATTCCATAGGTCTACAGTCCTGTTTTATTTTTACCATGCTTTCCCATAACTACTGCCCTTAGGTACAGTTTGAAGCTAAAGATGGGGACGACCTCCATCTTCTTTTTCCCGAGGATTGCACTAGCTATGCCAAGGGGTTAACCGTTCCGCCACAAATTTCAGAGGCGTTTAGTCAATTTTCTTTGAAGAATGTCATTGGTATCCTCCTACTCGGGACTTCATTGAATCTGCACAGAGCTCAGGGAGGGAGTACCATATTTAATAATGTTGATTCTCCCGCATCATGAACAGAGTGTGTTCCATTTCGCTGTCATCTCACATCTCTTGAGCAGTGTCTTGTAGTTTTCTTTTGTACAGGTCCTTTAAGCACACTGGGTGTTGGAGTTCCCTGGTACTGTTGTAGTTTTCTGGTGGCACAATTGTGAATGGAATAGTTTGCCTCAGCTATCCCTTTTTTTTCTCTTTCAATTATTTGTATAGGAAAGCCCTTTTTGATTTTTGGTGGTGATATTGATTTTGCCATCCTCTACTATATGCGTCTATTGTTTCTCAGGAGTTTTTGGTAGAGAGTTTAGGGTCTCTAGGTATAATATCATATAATCTGCAAATAATGAAGTAACTTGACTTCTTCCTTGCCTTTGTTGCCCTTGATGTCTTTTTTCGCCTCTCTGATTCCTTTGGGCAATTACTTCCAGTACTATATTGGATAAAAGAGGTGAGAGGTGGGCAACCTCTCTACTACCACTTTCAACTCTCTCACCTCCCGTGGACCAAGCTCCACAGCCTGCAGCAGGGAAGAGGGCCAAAAGATTTGGTTTCAGGAAGTCTGTGCTGCGCTCTTCAGAGAGCATAGTGGTAGGCCAGGGGCAAGGCTTCCCCTGAGGACAAAGTTGGAGACTACCACTCTCTGGGGTGGGCAGAGGTGGACTTCATCATTACCCAAAGCAGACTATCTTCATACAGTTGGAGAGACCTGAGATTATGAGGTAGGTAGAGGGATGGTCGTAAGAGAAAAGAACATTGGAGGCCCGAGAGTAATAGTACATAGTGGGACGTTTAGAAGCTGACAAGGAGGTTTATCAACTCTAAATCTTATGGTCCCCCAGCACCACTAGAATTATATTTTAAATACTGCTGGGTGCAAATGAAAAAAGAAAAGTAATGGTGAACAGCATTTAGGAGCCAGGTTTCAGGGGGAAACAGGTGTAAAGTTCACAAATTGTAACACAGCGTACCTTTCCGAAGCACTTCGAACAAGCAATAGTGGTATTCTTTGGTTTTTTTTTGCTTTTTGCCTATTTTTACCAAGGCTCTCAGGGTTACTCTGGTGGTACTCTAGGGAATCACGGAATGCTGGGGATTGGGCCGGGGTGAAACGGCGACGCAGCAAGGCAAAATGCCCTACATCAGTGCTGTGTCGCCCCTGAATTTCCACTGGGCACTTGTTCCCCAGTTTACCACTCCCCCCCAGCTCTTAAGCCAATGAACCCTGAACCTGGGCCACAATGGTTCTGTGCTCAATAAATATTCCCATATTCCCATCAGACTCAGTGACGGCCAAAAATGAGATGGAAATGGAAAGAGAACTTTACAGGGAAGGGAATCTGGCCCATGGTCCCTCCTCCAAGCCGGGCGAGGCACAACCTGCCCAAGATCCTAACTAGGATGACAAGAGGTACTTGTTTACATGGCTGGGAAAGGCGATGGTCTCTGTTTAGCTTCCTAGTTAAAATGGAGGAACACTCCAGGTTCTTGACCCTGGGAATGGATTAGGCAGGGTGGGTGTAGACATTTATCTCTAGGAGTCAGCAGTGATTTCACCTCAGAAAAAAGGTAGTCTTCCGTCGGTGTCCTGCCCTGTCTGTCCCTCTGCCTTCCCTGAACAGGACGTCTCTTCTCCCAGCTACAATCCTCTGGCTCACTACCCAGAACCCTTGGCCAGCAAGATTCCACTGGGCTCTGGCCAACCTTCTCTATCCCTCTCTACCCCCAGTGTCCCCCCCTTGATCTGGAGCAACGTACTACTAGACTGCTTTGGTTCTGTCTGTGGTGGTTGTTTCGCTTGTAGTGATCAGAAAAGAGGTAGGTGGCTCTTACCAGTTGTTCCCTCCCAACATGGCCACTCAGGTTTTGTGCCAGTTCGGCAGTTGAAGCTGGGTGTTCAGCACTTCCAATCTTTTGGGTGGCTGGGGACTCCCACCTGGGGCCCCAAGAACTTCATGAGAGAGGGCGCAGTGGAGGGAAGGAGTGACTGGAATGGAAATTTCTATCCTGTGGGTTATGACAAGGAAAGGGGCCTGAGCAGGTGGGCTGATGAAAACTTCATGGGGAGGAGCTAGAGCAATCTGGATGACTCCGCTTGGGTATTCAGGTGGGAGAATGAGGTGAGACTGGATTGAGAAAAGTGTCATAGATTTCTGAAGGGAGGCGGGCAGAGTGTAGCCAGCGGAAGACTAGAATTGTGCTGTCTCAGGCCCGCCAGGGGGAACAGGCTTGGTATCTGTGGTCAATTCCAAAGCAATGGAACTTCAAGTAAGGTAAAGAGTTCATTGCAAGCCCCACCCCATTTCCAGTCCAGCGCCCCGATCTCCCCAGTTACAAGACTTCTACGAAGATTCACCCAGGATGATGGGGTGGCGAGGATGCACCCCAATCTAGCTGGAGTCAAAAACCATCTCAAAATGTTTAAGTTTGGCCTCATGGTCTTCCACCTTTCTGCTTTGATATTTCACCTTCTCAAATGGTAAGTATGGAGAGAAACTGGGGACTTGAAAATCTGCAAAGGATGCCTTCTTCCCCTGGGAATGTACAGGGTTCAGGAAAGACTCCTTGAGCGGCTGGTTTTCCTACCACCGAAAATTCTTGAGACGGAGGAAACATTCTGCCTCTGTGGATGTGTCTGCTTTTACAGGGGCTGCCCTCGGATCTCACCCCACTGCCGACTCTGTTCTGGCCAGAGGCGTGTCCTCAGATGTACCCGTATGTCAAGCTTGACTCACCACTTCTCTTCGACACCATTACCTACTCCAACCTGCCTCTTAGTCCTCTTTCAGGGGGAGCCCCTAGTCTCATCTTCATCACCTCCCTGCACTCCCTAAGGTGATGAGTTGCTCCCAGCCTGTGACATATGCTACAGTCATCTTCCCTGGAGGGAGAAAAGGATGGTGGTGCTCCCTGGGAACCAGCAGTCCACGACCTATCAAATAGCCAGAGTTAGCCCAGTTGAGCGGCTCCAATGCATGGTTCTGGGGACTATCTCTGGTTTATGCAGCCTGCCCTACCAGCCCAGGCCCTGATTCTCAGGAGAGAAGAGCAACTTAGGATGCTAGGATCTAATCTAATGTCTTGACTTTTCTGACGTGAAGTGATACTTGGCTGATTGAAGAGTCTTGGAAAAGTCCCTCAGGCTGGTTCCTCTCATTACACATCTGGGCTAAATAAACTCTAAAGGATAACATAGAGTTCTTCGTGGCTGTCGGGAAGGGAAGGGCCACTGACTATTCCCATAGCTTGAGAAGTGGAAGTATTTTGGCCTAGAATTTTTCCACATATTTTCCTGCATGGTAGTGTGGAAGAGTGGTTACATTCTAGATCAGAAACCAAAGCAGTCTGACTCCAGGGAGGCCAAGAGTGTCTTCAAGAACCCCTTTGCTCTCCCAGGATACCGAAAAGGTCACTTCATTTAACTCTACGGGAGGATATGGTGGTTAGAGACTCAGGGAGCTAGAGAGGTATTTGCCTTGCATGTGGCTGACCTAGGTTCAATCCCCAGCACCTCATATGGAAATAGAAATATATAGTCTGTTCTTCGGTAGAGCAATGGTCTTTCAATCCTCTGTGGACACTTACATAGATACATTTCTCTTGTTTCACCAGAGCTCATTCCTCTACATGGTGATCATCTGACATCAAGCTCCCTTTGACCTAAACTCTAGATCCTGAAAAGAGCCTAATGGAGGGAAGGTTGGCCATGGATGAGCTGATAAGGGGTGACCACAGGAAGCACAAATGAAAGGTGGTTCAGTCTGGGGTAGGAAGGCCTTAGAGTCTCTGCCAAAATTTTTATGAAACTGTTCAGTTTGAAAATATTTGCCCATACCAAGATGAAAGACTTAAGTGGGGTGATAAGGTGCTAGGAATCAATTTTACAGTTCTGGAGAGCTAGGCTAAAAGGCTTTCCCTCAGGTGTCCAAGAACATATGTCTGGATAAGGAAATTTTGCACAATAAATACTATTTTGCTATAAGACAAAATCATGCAATTTTTCACTACCACGGTTAACTGGAGAATATTGTGCTGAAGTTAGCTAGGACAGACACAGAACAGTTCCTCTCATATGAAGTACAGAGAGCATACAGTAAAGGAGTAACAAATGGCTGAAAATAACAAAATCTAAGAAATGAGTCTACATAATGGAGGCACACCATAATTAAGACTTTGCAGGACTGAGGGTTTTAGGGGGGTGCCCAGGGAGAGAGGGGACAGTGGTTGAGAAAAACAAACACAGTGGTGATGCAGGTATGGTGCTGGAATGTTGTATGCATGATATCCTAGAATGACAGTATCGTAAAATTGGTAAAGCAGTGACTCAAGAAAATTAAAGAAAATGAATTCAAAAGAAGTTTTCCCTATTTGGAGGGCCCTCTCTCTTCTTTCTTGGTTCAGACACTTCAGGAGAAGCGAGATGTAAGGACTACGCTCTAGGCCCAGCCACATATGCCCAGTGATGCCGTCTCCAGGAAGCTGACAGGATATACTGTGTTTCTGATAGACTTGGTCTGTGGCAAAACCTAAATTTACTTCTGCTAGAAACTGCCCACCCAACAGTTAAGTCATGCTTTCTCTTGGGTAAGATGACTGAGAAGTTTCCATTAGGGGTCTAGGAGACGTAGGGGAAAGACAGGCAATGGGCAAAGCAAAATCTTGAATCCCTCAGGGAAAAGCTGCCCAAATCTGAATTTATTTTTAAAACATTTTTACAACCTGCAAGAAGTAACAGGATATTTATCAGAACCAAGGGAAACCACCAAAGACTATCAATTGGAGGAGAAAAGAAAAGGAGAGAGGGAAGTTAATGTATCTCATTATGGCTCATGTAGAAAGTTTGAAAATCCCCACCAGTTATACAAGTAGCTACTAGAAAGAAAATATTGCTTTCATTTTTTTTCTCATAAAATACATAAATACAAAGAAAAAACCTGGGCAACATGGTATGACAATTGTTACACATTTTCTTGCTTCATAACAACATGAGATCTAAGTCACAACCAAATGTTAAAGGTGTTGAGTGCCAAAGAGGCAGGCTTGGTAGGAGGAGGAGATAGGAGGGAATCTGTGAACACTGGTGGAGGGAAGCTGACACTGGTGGTGGGATTGGTGCTAGAACGTTGGATGTCTAAACTCAACTTTGTAAATCATGGTTCTTTAATAAAATAACTTTTGGAGTTGAGCTTAAACAAGTTCTCAGGGGAAAATTCACATGCATATCAAAAATTAAGTATATTACTCATATTACTAATTTCAAAGGAGAAATGATATCAATATATAAAAATGTTCATTGTTTGAAATTATGAGACAAAATATTAAACTTAGTAAATTGTGCAAAATAAAAAAAAAAAGGGGAAAGTCAATAATTAGAGATACAAATGCAAGGGGAAAATGAGAGTATTTTATGTTGATAATGGCGATGGGTTAAAATGACTGCAAAGGGGCCTAAAAAGCTTTTGAGGGACTGGGCAATAGTACAGTGTGTAGGGCATTTGCCTTGCACATGGCCAACCTAGGTTTGATTCCCAGCATCCCATATGGTCCCCTGAGCACCACCAGGAGAAATTCCTGAGTCCCAACCAGACTCCTGAGCATCACCAGGTGTGGTCCAAAACCAAAAACTTTGAGGTGCTTAAAGTGTTCTTTACATTGATTATGGTAATGTTTAGAAAACTTTAGTGTAACAGTGATAAAATGCATCATTAAAGTAGGAACACTTTATTTTGTTAACTTACATATTTTTTGTTTTATTTGGGGTCACAATGAGCTGTACTTAGGGCTTACTTCTGACTATGCTCAGGGATCACTTTTGGTGGTGTATTACACATGGTGTCTGGGAACAAAGCAGGATCATCCATATACAAGGCAAGCACCCATCTGCTATACTACTTCTCCAGCCCTGTAACTTAAATTTTGATAAAGTGTATAGTTTACAAAATATTGGGAAATTTGTTAAAATAATCTTAGTATAAAACTCTTTAAGCTATTATAAAAAATGAAATAACTATGTAAGAATTCTAGATACTTACTAATGCAGATAAAATAATAAAAATGAAACCCTTTTCTCCACGATAAAAATAATCAAAAAAGCGATAAAATAAACAGGGGGTTGGGCTGAAGCAGGCAAAGTGTTTGCTTTGCATGCAACTGATGTAGGTTTTGATCTCCGCACCTCGTGGTTTCCCAAGCCCTCCAGGACAGATCCCTGAGTGCAGAACCACGAATTAACCCTGAGAAACTAAAAATAAAAAACTTAAAATTTATACAAAGGCAGTCTGCCCCATATCATGTTTTAAATTCTTTATTACAATTTTACTAAATCAATTGAAATTAATATTAGTGTTAAAAAGTAACTTTCATGATAATAGTATGAACAAGGAGAGAAAATAAGGCTATACAGAAGCACAGTTTTTGCATATGACTAACATTAAGATGACAGTCATCGGGTTGTGCAGCTGGTCACACAGGACTGTGAGAGCTCCCAACCTGCTCTAAAGACCGCATGGTCCATCCTTTCTTCTCACCGTAGAGAATACACTTGAGATTTGGCCTCATGGTCCTTCCTTCCTTCTCACCATAGAGAACCCAATTGAGACTCTTCCAGTGAGCCTAGACTCTAGAATGAGTTAGTTGAAATCCCCCACCACTTAATTCCTAAAAACTCTTAAGCTACACAACTATTCCCACAAAACCTCACAAAGATAGCCACGGTGTCAAGAAATAATAGAATCCTAAATTACAATTACAGTAGAGGTAGGGCCAATGGCATTATAAGTGACCCTGGAATTCTCACACAAAATCCCAAAACAACCAGATAGAACTGGGCCCAGAGAAAGAAATAAAGAACCTGCCATGGAGGTGGGCTGGGGAAGGGGGAGGAACCGGGGACGTTGGTGGTGGGAGATGGGCACTGGTGGAGGGACGGGTGCTGGAACACTGTATGACCAAAACCCAAATATGAACTTTTTAATTGTATATCTTTGTAATTATAAAAATAAAAAAAAATTAAAAAAAAGAATCATAGTAGGGAATACCCAATGGCCCAAGTCCACAGAAGCTGAGGACTGGTGTTCAGGAGGAAAGCTTAGGACAGGGTCTGGGAGAAGGGAGTATATAGAACAAGGGTGGAGAGGTAGTGGACACATGGGCCTGAATATTTTATTTGTGTTCATTTTTTTACAGTTTGGAGGCCTCACCTGAGTAACGATCAGGGGCTTGCTCCTACCTTTTTTTGTTCAGGGATCCCTTCTGATGGGGCTCAGGGTACCATAAGGGGTGCCAGGGTTCAACGAGGTTGTCCACAAGCAGGAATAGTGCCCTTCAAGCCGCACTATCTCAATCCCTAGAATGTTTTACAGAGTATACAAATAACAATTTTGCAACCAATGTGCCTAAATGTTTGCATTTTTAAAAGCTTACCTAAACTTAATGTCTCTTTAGAAAATATATATGCATCTGGCAAAAAAGAATCAATGCATAATAGAACATTTACAATCATATATTAACCAACATAGCATTGCCATTGCGACTTTTAATTTCTAATACTTCCATAATACTGTTGAATAATAATGGAAATAAAGCTCACCATTTTTAATTCTGTATCATGAAGGCTATTTACAGAAGTGCATGTGTTTGTGTGTGTGAGAGAATGAGAAAGAGAGAGAACTAAGTCATAATTTCATGTGTATTATTCTTTTTCTACTTTGGCTTTTTATATTGATTTAAATTGTATCAAGGGATAAGCTATGAGGAAATAACTTTATTCAAGTATCAATATGGTATATTATTTTAAAGTATTTTGACATGGTTCAATCTTGTATCATTGCAATAAATACTAATTTGTGTTTTTGACCAATTAAAAAAAAAGAGACTGGGTCCAGAGAGGTAGCACAACAGGTAAGAAGCTTGCCATATGTGGCTTCACCAAGGTTCCGTCCCTGGAATTGAATCTAAGCACCATGATGAATGAACACCAAGTGCAGAGCCAGGGGACCTAAGTGCCATAAGGTGTGTCCCCAGCTCCTGAAAAAAAAGATCCACTCATCTGAATCCCTCAGAATTCCCTGGGTGGAGGTGGGGGAAGGTAAAATTGCAAACTCACCCTTGAACTGCAAGAGAATTGGGAGTAACAGAGAACCCTACGAGCTTAGTGAGTGAAGACAGCAGAGTGGATGGCTCAGTCAGTCTCAGATATGGACTTTGGAAATAAATTGTTGAGTATTTTTTTATTTTTTTTTTTTTGTTGTTGAGTATTTTTAATGAAACCAAAGAAACAATGGAACGGGTTCAAAAAAAGCATGAGGTCATAAATGAGAAAACTACAACTAGAAGTGATAGAGCCAAAAGTTTGGCAGATGAAATAAACTGAATGGGAAGGCCTTGAGCCACAGTTACAGCAGCTAAAGATAAAACCAGTGATCATGGATGATCTTCTCCATTGCCTTCCTCCACATCTT
The DNA here is from genome assembly GCA_021461705.1 of Cryptotis parvus. Taxonomy (NCBI): domain Eukaryota; kingdom Metazoa; phylum Chordata; class Mammalia; order Eulipotyphla; family Soricidae; genus Cryptotis; species Cryptotis parvus. Next base: position 10,296 of record JAJIBD010034265.1, on the reverse strand, counting down.
CCTCACATTTTCCTAAGATGTGATAGATCCATCAGGACGTTGGAGGCAGTCATCTTGGTCTTATAGTTGGCAAAAAACAGGCGGTGTTACGAAATGCTTTTCCCAGCTTCTGCTGCATCTTCCAGTATTTCTGCTTCTTCTCTCTTTGAGGTCTTCCTTTATTGCTTCTCTGCACTGTTGCAAGCTTGGATGTTAGCATTTGGTCGCCTGAGTCTTGCACCTTGCCACGCGGCAAAATGAGCTCAAGAGTTTTTGAAGACAGGCGTCCTTTTGTGTCTTTCTCTCTCTTGGCATTCTTTCGTACAATCATGGAATTGCTGAACCAGTCAGTTGCATTCTTCATCGATGTCGTCAATGGTGGTATCTTCCAAAATGTTGCCACAATCGTGCCAAAGAGTTCCCAGTTGGTGGTTTTTCTGGAGTTCTCTTCTTAAACGTTTCAGCCTTTTCTCCCCATTGCATGCGTAGAATTTTGCCCGAAGAAGACGATGGTCCTATCCTGTTTGGAATTTTGGGACGACAGCGACATCAGTCAGGCAAAACTGTCGATTAAAGATGATGTGATGTGGTCAATTTCATTGTGGAACTGTCCACCAGGAGATTCCCATGTCCAACATTTCGATTCAGCCTTCTGGAACTGGGAGTTCCATGAATGGTCTTGGTGGACACGATGAATTCAGGATAGTCTCTCACCCCTGTTCGTTCCATTCTAGGCCATGGGTCCCGATGTGGAGTTCTTCGGCCGATCTTCTCAGTCCTATCTTGGCATTGAAATCACCAACAATGCCACGACATTGCCATCGACAATCACGACAATGCCACCGACAATGCCACGACACTCTACAAGGAAGTGATCATTTATGTCAAAATAATTTTGCTGACCCCCTGAATTATATAATTAACATATATAATTAATGCATATATGTTTAGTAGTGTAATTTCTTCCTGGTATGCATACCCCTTAATAAGAAATGGCCTTCAACCCCATCAAAAAATGGGAGAAGAAATGAACAGAAGCTTCCAAAAAAGAAGAAATTGAATGGCCAAAAGGCATATGAAAAAGTGCTCTTCATCTTTAATCATCAGGGAGATGCAAATCAAAACAACAATGAGGTACCATCTCACCCCACAGAGACTGGCACACATCCAAAACAGCAAGAACAACCGGTGCTGGCGTGGATGTGGGGAAAAAAGGGACTCTCATCCACTGCTGGTGGGAGTGCCGACTGGTCCAGCCCTTTTGGGAAAACAATATGGGCATTCCTCCGAAAAGCTAGATATTGAGCTCCCATTTGATCCAGCAATAGCACTCCTGGGAATATACCCGAGAGACCGAAAAACACATAGCAGAAACACTATCTGTGCTTCTTTATTCATCTCTGCGCTATTCACTATAGCTAGAATCTGGAAACAACCTAAATGCCCGAGAACAGAGGACTGGCTAAAAGAAACTGTGGTTCATCTACACTATGGAATACTATGCGGCTGTCAGAAAAGATGAAATTATGAAATTTACCTGCAAATGGATGGACATGGAGTCTATCATGCTGGAGTGAAATTAGTCAGAAGGAAAAGGACAGATATAGAATGATTGCATTCATTAATAGGATATAAATAGATACCAAGTGTTTTACTAAATATGGGAAATGGTAATGGCAGATTAAAACTCACCACTGAATATACACAAAGAGACTTAAGTGATAAACTCTAAATATCTGCAGGGCTAGCCACAATGTGTAAAAGAAGAGGGAGAGAGATGCAGAGACAGAGAGAGATAGAAAGAGAAAGAGAGAGGAAACTGGGGTACCTGCTATTAAGGCGGCCTGGGGGGCGGGAGGGGAGGGGCACATTGGTGGCGGAAATGGGGGCACTGGTGGAGGGATGGGTGCTGGAATACTGTATTACCAAGAACCAATTATGAACACCTTTGTAATTGTATGTTTCACGGTGGTATAATAAAAAAATTTTTTAAAAAATGGCCTTCATTGTCCCTTCTAATCTTTTCAGCCAGAAGTCTATATTATCCGATCCTAGTATGGCCACCACGGGCCTCTTTGGAGGAGTTGTTTGTGTGGAGAATGGTCTTCCAACATTTGACTTTGAGTCTGTGTTTGCTCTGATTATTCAGATGTGTTTCTTGTAAACAGAATGTTGAGTTCAATTTTTAATCCATTTTGTCACTCTGTGTCTCTTAATTGGTTCATTTAGACCGTTCACATTGAGAGAGATTATTGTCATCGGATTTTGTGCCATCATTCTGATTACATTTGTGCTTTTGGGTTTGGTCGTATTTTACAGTAGACCCTTCAGACCTTCTTTTAACCTTGGTTTTGAGTCCATGGAAGTTCCTGAGTTGTTGCTTATCCATGAAGTTGTGTATCTTTCCTTCATATCTGAATGTGAGTCTGGCCAGGTAAAGAATTCTTGGTGAGGCCTGCAGTTCATTGAGCCTTTTCACAATATCCCACCATTGCTTTCCGGGCTCAAGAGTGTTTCATCAGAGAAGTCTGCTGTAAATCTTAGGGATGTTCCTTTGTATGTGATTTCCTTCTTTGATCTTTCTGCTTTCAGTATTCTATTTCTATCTATAGTTTGTCATTCTAATTAAGATGTGTCTTGGAGTATTCTTATTGGGGTTTTCTTTTACCTGGTATCCTACGGGCCTCCTGGATCTGGAGGCAAGCGTTTTTAGTTCTGGGAACTTCTCAGCAATGATGACTTTGACAGTTTCTTCTTTATCAGGGTTTTCTTCTTACCCTTCTGAGACCCCAATGATCCATATTGTCGGGAAGCCACTGGGGTCCCCAACAGTACCAGGAAGCGGAGTTCCCTTCTACCTCCAAAGCCGGCGGGAGTGGATGAAAACTCAGGAATCCGATGCAGTTTTAAAAGGGCTTTACTATCACAGGTTCCGATATACAAAACAAGAGCAGGGAAACCTCAGGACTCTGAGTTCCCAGCTAGGTCCCAGCCACGTATAGGTCAACATGGCTCATGTTGGGCACCATTTTGCGCTTAGAGTTATTTTGCCTGGCAAAAAATTACACCCGGAACCCTGCCATTATGGAGACTTAATTGGTGCCTGTCTGAAAGGAGACAGATGTGGCGACATTCTCCGCGAGGGAAGCAGGTGATTCTCGCAGAGCACCTAGAAAGCATGTCCGATTTAAATAGTAAAAGTGGAGGAATTAAAAAGGGAACTGAGCAAAAAAAACAAAGCAAGGTGTACACAAAGAAAAAACAGAGGCCTGATCAGGGAAAAAGGTAACTAAGCCTCCAGGACTGTATTCAGTTCTGGATGACTTTTCAAACTTGTCAATCTCAAAATCTGAGGAGGAAAGGGAAGACATGTTTAATTCAGAGGAAGAGACAGAGTCAGAGGAAACTGCGGTGGCATATGAGAGGAAAGGTATGATCCGGAGCTTACCAGACCCCCGCCATGTAACCCGCAAAACAACAACTATCCAAAAAAAGGTCTCAGCGCCTCCAGTTGAAGGCACAAGCCTCATTCCTCATAAAACTTGGAGAAAGTTGGCTGTATTTGAGGATGTATTTGAGGATGCTACCACACATAATCCGGTTCCATCAGCCAGTGGAACATGAGCAACTTAAAGATTTGGCTGAGGCAAACCAGGAGTTAAGGTGCTTCTGCGAGCTTTACCATAGCTCTTGTGGAACGCTTAGCCCAAAATGCCAGGACACCTCGGATTGGTTCCATATAGCCAAGGCATGTCTAAATTTTCTAATTTTGAATGACGAGGGCCACTCAGCTGCCGATCGACATGCCAATAATGTTTGTTCTACTAATCACTTGTATCACTTGTTTTCCGTTGATCATCGATTCAGCTCGAGCGGGGGCCAGTAACGTCTCCATTTGTTGGGAATGAGGTTCATTATTGTTACTGTTTTGGCATATTGAATACACCACAGGTAGCTTGCCAGACTCTGCCGTGGCTATGAATATAAAAAAAAAAGGGAAACAGAGGCAAATCCTCTGGTCTTGGTACTGCCAATTAGGTTTTATAATAAATTATAAACTTATTATATAAATATAATAGTTAAGCCCCTACTTTAAAATAAAGTTCCCTTAAAGTAATAAATTATTCACCCTGGTCATGATACAATAGTTATTTGTTCTACTAATATAGAAGTAAAATTGAAAAAATGTTTTGGATAACAAATGGTGTGGACGGATCCTGTAATATCAAGATCCAGGGAGCTGTTTGTGTTTTTCCACAGGATAAGGAAGATCCAATTTGGGTACTGGAAAGATTGGCGGAGCTTCATCCGTCAAGATGACAAGAGAGCTGATCATTTTGACGTTACTGATGAGTCTGCAGCAGAGCCGGGAAGAAGGAATGACTTTGGGCGATAACCAGGACATGGCCAATGCCAGTGCCAATATGAAAAGTTAAACAACGAAAGCAAAATGATTCGCGAAATATCTTGCGGCAGTTGGTTGCAGAAGACGGAGGGACTTGTTATATCGGCAATTGATGGACATTGTTGCTCTTAACACCACCCAAGTTGAACCCATTACCCTTGGGAATTTTATTGAGTGGATGTTTTCCCGCCTTTAACTTCTTTAAGGAATGGGTGGGGGTGGGAATTTTTGTGCAGTTTGCTGTGCTGGTGTGTTCCTTTGCCTCTTGTTGTTATGCAAACTTAGAACACGTAATGCCCAGGATAAAGCTGTAATCATACAGGCCTTGGAGCAAGGCTCATCTCCCCCCAGCTTTGGCTTGCTAGCCTCAATAGAGATCTTTGAACATGGTCTTGGCACCAGGAGATCTTGTTGCCATTGCACCCGGAAAGACATGTTCAATAGCACGTTGCAGCCTTTGTATTCCTTAGGCTTAGTGCCATTGCACAAGGAAAGGTGTAACACTGTTGTCTCTTTCTCTAGGCAACCACCCTCGATCGGCTGGTGCTGAAGAAGTATTGGCCTTGATCGGGTAGATGCCTAGGTGTCTTTTATAAAGACAAAAAGGGGGAGATGTTGGACACCATTTTTGTGCTAGAAGTCATTTTACCTAGCACGGTGGCCTCTTTAGCCATTACTGACTCCACCCACTGGCACATTGCCTTCCCCTCCCTGTGTTTCGTGCATGCGCAGGGTCCTGTCCCAGCGCATGCGCAGGGTCCCTGGCATGGTGTGATTTCGGGCTTTGTCCAATTAGGGCATGTTTCATCAGCTCGCATAAGCTCGTATGAGCTCGATACGGCCTGTGCCATCAAATGGGAAGTGGACACGCCCGACCAGCGCTGTATAAAGGCAGCTTGCAGAGGGTCGGGGTCCTTTCAGCCATTTTAAGTCTCAAACTTCAGGAGCTCAGTAAAGCATGTTCTAAGAAGAATCCTGTTGTGGTCGTTCTTCACCACGGCGGTCGAGGGCATCCCACAGGCTCCCAGCACGTGTTGAAGCCCAACAGAGAATGGAGAGAGGATGGAGAAGCAAAACGCCAAGGGAAGCCGAAATGGCAAAAGAGAGCTTCTTTTTTCTTGCAGCTTATTTTTTAGATAGAAATCCGCAAAACTGGGCCCATCACCTCTGGGGGGTCCCGGAAGCAGCCAGGTGAGACTGGCCCACCACACTAGCCGCCACCTTCGCTGTCCTGGATGCTGGGATGCTACCTCAAGACCAGATTAACAGAGCAAAACCAGTTCGAGCCCAGGTAGGCAGCTCCCAGAAGCGGGAATCACTGGGAATTCATCAGATGGAGTCAGGGGGTGAGCCCTTCCCCCCTCCATTTTGTCGAGCCTGGTGGCCCCACCGAAGAGCTGTCCCAGGCGACCAGCCATAGCTTGATCACTTGATCACTTGATCACTTGAATCCCGTTATTCATCGATTTGCTCAAGCGGGCACTAGTAACATTTCCATTGGACCCTATCACGTGCCAATGTAGCCCAATGGCATCTGGTTGATTCAGGAATATGAAGAGCCGTCAAACCTTTCCTTCAGGGTCTTGACAAGGAAGTCTGAGCATCTTGTAGGTGGGCGGCCACATGATCTTTTGACATCCCGTGGGATCCAGTCGGTAATGGCTCTAGTCCAGCGATTGTCTCCAAATCGCATTACATGTCCAGCCCATCTGATTTTCGATGCCTTGGCAAACGAGACAGCATCCCTGATTCTGGAATAGCGACGGAGGTCAGAACTCCAGATTCCTTCTCTCACTTGAGTGAGGCGTGATATTCCAAGCATAGCTCTTTCGATTCCTCTCTTGGGAGACCGAATAGCATTCTCATCCTGCTTTCGTAGGGCCCAGGTCTCTGAGGGCTATGTTAATGCAGGGAGAATGGTGGAGTCAAAGAGATGTGCCTGGAGCCGGAGGTTCTTTTGTCCTTTTAGCTATTTCTTCGATGCCATTGAAGACATTCCATGCCGCTCTCTTCCTCCTGCGCAGCTCAGGTTTTAGGTCGTTCATTATGTTGATTTCTCGACCTAGGTACACATAACTGCTCCATTCAGAGATGTTTGTTCCATTGAGAGTGAATGGGGCCTCTGGAACTAGTTCATTTTTCATAAACATGGTTTTCTTTAGATTTAGCTGTAGACCTATCTTCCCACATTCTCGGTCGAAGTCAGCCAGCATTCGTGCTGCTTGGCTAATGTTTGGTGTTATTAGAACGATGTCATCAGCGAAGCGGAGGTGGTGTAGTGCCCACCATCTATCTTCACTCCCATTCCTTCCCATTCTAATTGCCGCATGATCTCAGGGTGGCACTGAAGAGTTTGGTGAAATGGTATCACCCCTGTCCAACCCCTCTTTTGACATCAATGATCACTTCTTTGTAGAATGGTGAGATCCTGGTGGTGAATCTGTAATACAGCTCACAAAGGATCTTGATGTATTGGGTTTGAATACCCTGTTTGATAGGGCTCCGATGACTGCTTCAGTCTCCACAGCCATAGCATGCAGTCTCAAACGCAGCTGGGGGAAGCTGGAACTCTGCTTTCTCCAGGCTGAGCTGACCATGGGGCTTCCAGGAGGACAGATGGGTTTTGGGAGTGGGCCCATCGCCTCTTGGGTGTCCAGGAAGCAGCCAGATGAGACTCGCCCACCACACTAGCTGCTATCTCACTGCCCAGACGCTGACCATGAGGTCCATCAAACTAGTAGAAACAGTTATGTCCTTTAATGTACTGCATTCTATGATGTGCAGGAAAGTTTGGCAGGAGAGAGAGATAGAGAGGAGAGGAAAGACACACAGAACCCGCCAAGTAGTTGAGGTGTGGGAGGGGGAGGGAGGTGGGACATTGGTGATGGGAGATGGGTTTGGGTGGAGGGATGGGTATTGGAACACTGTAGAACCAAAAACTCTACATGAGCATCTTGCAATTGTATGTCCAAAAAGTGGTGTAATAAAATTTGGGAAAAAAAAAAAAAAGAAATAAAAAAAAGAAATCCACCAAAACTTCCCAGCCCGGCCCATTGTGGGCTGGGCTATCTAGAGATGAAAACAGGAAAAATAGCTCTATAGAAATGTAGCAACTTCCAGGAATCAAAAGAGCTATGCTTGGAATATCACGCCACACTCAAGTAAAGAAGGAATCCAGAGTTCCGCCCTCCATCACTGTTCCAGAGTCAGAGAAGCTGTCTCTCATTTTCCAAGGCATTGAAAATCAGATGGGCTGGACATGTAATGTGATTTGGAGATGACTGCTGGACTAGAGCCATTACTGACTGGATCCCTTGGGATGTCAAAAGTCCATGTGGCCGCCCACCTACAAGATGGTCAGACTTCTTCGTCAAGACCCTGAACAAACGGTTTGAGGCTCTTCACATTCCTGAAGCAAGCAGATGCCATTGTGCTACACTGGCATGTGATAGGGTCAAATGGAAATGTTAGTGGTGCCCGCTCTAGCAAATCGATGAATAACAGGATGTCAAATGAGTCAAATTATATCTATATTATATAATATATATAACATATATAATATATATAATTTGAATCATATATATACATATGTGTATATATATATATACATATGTATATATATATATATATATATATATATACCAATATTCAAGATCAGGCGATACATGGATCAGGAGGTCTTGTCAAAAGTGGAAATTACCACAAAAGTATGGGAGTCATAGGTTAGACAGAGAATGGAACAGTTTGCCAATAATTGTCAAATTGCTAATACCAACCTAGAACTGAGCATTAAATACAGGCAAAAAAGATACACATGATAACCTCTAAGTGCATGTATCACAATTCACAATATGTAAGAGAATGAAGAGAGAAAAAGAAAGAGAGAAAGAGAGAAAAGAGATAAAGAATTGTCATAGAAGCAGGCTAGGGAGGGGGGGATGAAATCGGGGACACTGGTGGTGGGAAATGGGCACTGGTGGAGGGATGGGTGCTTGAACACTGTATGACCGAAACCCAACCATGAATATCTTTGTAACTTTATATTTCTTGGTGGTATAACAAAATATTAAAAAATAAAATGAAATTCAGGAAAAAAACCAAGATTGACAAATAATTTGCAAGTATCACAAAGTGAGAACATACTAGTAATCCAAATCAGAAAAAATGGAGACATCACAATAGATACCACAGAAATACACTGGAAAAATAAATTAAAGGGTTATTTACTTGAAAGTATTTAGGGCCGGAGCAATAGCCCAGCGGGTAGGGCGTTTGCCTTGCATGCTGCCAGCCCATGCTAGTCTGGGTTTGATTCCTGGCATCCCCATATGGTCCCCCGAGCACCACCAGGAGTAATTCCTGAGTGCAGAGCCAGGAGAAACCCCTGAGTATTGCCAGGTGTGACCCAAAAAGCAAAGAAAGAAAGAAAGAAAAGAAAGAAAGAAAGAAGAAAAGAAAGAAAGAAAGAAAGAAAGAAAGAAAGAAAGAAAGAAAGAAAGAAAGAAAGAAAGAAAGAAAGAAAGAAAGAAAGAAAGAAAGAAAGAAAGAAAGAAAGAAAGAAAGAAAGAAAGAAAGAAAGAAAGAAAGAAAGAAGAAAGAAAGAAAGAAAGAAAGAAAGAAAGAAAGAAAGAAAGAAAGAAAGAATTTATATTGTGAAACTGGAGAATGCAAAAGAAATGGATAAATTCCTGGACCAGGACAGACCGATGAATATAAGGGAAATCAAAATGGTAATTAAGTCTTTCCAGAGACTGAAGTCCAGTCCACATAGATTTACTATGAGTTCTAACAAACCTTTAAAGAAGCCCTATTCCCAATCCTTTCAGCTCTTTCTGAAACCTGAGGAAGCAGGAATTCTCCCAAATAGCTTCTGTGAAGTAAACATTAACCTGAAATCAAAAGCAGAGACATCATAAAAGAGGAAACTATAGCCCTATCACTATATCACTGACTTCCCGTTGTTCATCAATTTGCTCGAGTGGGCACCAGTAACATCTCCATATGTCCTGTCGCAAGCAAGTGTAGCTCAAGGGCATCTGCTTGCTCCAGGGACAAGAAGAGCCTCAAACCATTCTTCAGGTCATGAAATTGAGGTCCATAATTGTTACTATTTGTTGGCATAACAAATAAAACATGGGTAGCTTGCTCTATATCCTTCACAAACAGATACAAAGATACTCAACAGACCATTAGCGGACAGGAATTCAACAATACATCAAAAATATACATCATGACAAAATAGGATTTATCCTAGTGGGTGCAAGTATGCTTTGATAAACACAATCAATCAACATAATACATCATTTTTTTTCAGCAGAAGCATCTTTATTTTATTTTATTTTTAATTTTTTATTATACCGCCGTGAGACATACACATTACAAAGGTGTTCAGAATTGGTTCTTGGTAATATAGTATTCCAGCACCCATCCCTCCACCAGTGCCCCATTCCCACCACCAAGTGTACCCATACCCTCCCGCAGACCCCCAGGCTGCCTCAACAGCAGGTAGACCCATTTCCTCTCTTTCTCTCTCTGTCTCTGCATCTCTCTTCCTTTTCTTTTACACATTGTGGCTAGCCCTGCAGGATATCAGAGTTTATCATTTAAGTCTCTTTATGCAATACATCATTTCAATACAAGGCAAAAGATCATGTGGCCATGATATTTTTATGAAAGAAAGCATTTAACAAAATCCTACACTCATTCATGAGATAAACATGCAATAAAAATGGTACTTGATGCTGATACCAACCTAGAACTGAGCATTAAATACAGGCAAAAGATACACATGACAATCTCTTAATGTATGTATTGTAATCCACAATGTGGAAGGGAAGGAAAAAGAGAAAGAGAGAGAGAGAGAGAGAGAAAGAGAAATAAATTAAGAACCTGCCACAGAGGCAGGCTGGGGG